>QNGE01002893.1:42187-66185 GCA_008508345.1 Paragonimus westermani
CAAGCTCCAGACTTGAGAGAGTACTTGCCAGAGCAGCTTGCTGACCGATTTGTCGGAGAGTGCGGAAATTGAAGGCGCCTATGTTTACCAGTTGTCTTGGCCTCTGGAAACAATTATTGCCCGGAGGCACATGGAATGCAGAAGAAATAGAGGGTAAAACAGTTAGAGCAGGTCCTGATCGGTTAGTAATGGCACTTTCGAGAGAACGATAACTTCTGATACTTCCCGGTCGTTTATGCCGTTAAACTCGACAGATCTCAAATTGATCAAGTATCTCCGAGATTTCGTACTAATCGAATCAGCCGGTGCTAAAACGTTATAGAGAAACTTTGGCTGAGACAATGATACATTGATGTGTAGATAACTGTCGCCCAATTCCACTCGGTTCAGCACATGACAAGGACGAACGACAACCTAAATGCAAGCTGCCTAAAAACTTGCGCAAAGGCTGTGAACGTCACTTGGTCGAAAAACTGAGGGGTGAAGTGAGTGTTTTTATCTGAACAAAGTAAGCTGCTTTTTGCCCTGGTTCGCAGTTGTGTCAGTTGTCGAGCTATGCAACTGAAATCATGTTTGCAACAGATGATTCCAGCAAAACCAGCCAGTCGCGTCAGATTCACGAAATGGTTGGATATTTTGAGGACCACTTCAACTGCCCTTAACCGGATTACACAGATGTGAGGAGCTGAATGGATATCGGCTGTGTTTCGGACGGCACTCCGTCGGAAGCACAGATGGCTCTGGATCTTAGGTTACTGAAGAGTGACAAGGCATCCTGACCACAACTCCTCTCGAGGGTGGTGAGGAGAGGCTGACACCAGAACTGACAAAACTTATCAAGGTGGTTTGGAAACTGAGGAGGTATTTCGAGATTGACGCTTACCAACAGCAAGGCTAGTTATTAGAAAGAGGTGCTTATTACGACCTTATATTCCTTTCGCTCCCGAAACCCATCGAAAGTCGGATGCGCAAAGAACATGCAGGATCATGACCCCGTCAGGGTTGGAAGTATCGTGAGAGCCATGCGGTCGTTCACAAGTGCGTACTTCGGAACTCTCGGGGTACTCAGTCAACCGTCCAAATAATCAGGCTGCTCAGTCTGCAGTGGTTGGATCACGTGCTCCGCATGTCACCTGAGCGTTTTTTGTACCGGACATTATTTACTGAGACGGCCAACAGATGGTGAAACAGATGAATAAAAGCAACTATGTGACCAAATATGAATCTGACTATTCCACTGAGAAAAGTGGACGGGTTCTGTCTGCCCGGTTGGTGTTCTGGTGATCACCCAAAAAACTGGTTAAAAAGGCTGTACGGCATGGCAACGTGTTGCTGCCAGTAGTCTGTCCACATCTATAATATTTCTATTCCTTCTTTATATACATTTCACGTTACTGTTATGGTAGATGGCGGCCCGGGCCACAGAGCCTTTTGATTAGGCGGATTATGGCCAGTATGAGTGAGCGCATACAGCAAAATACCCCAAGCTTAAATCGAACAGCCCTTAGACGGCATCATATAAAAAGCAGAGGCCGTTATCACTGTCAAGGAGAGTGGTCCTATTTTAACAAGCGAGTGTTGGAAGCGGTCCTTTTGCTGGTAACCTACTATAAACGAAATGGCTCAATTGTTACCGGAATATTTTTGGAAACATTACACAACGATAGCTCGGATGTTCATTCATACGAATGTACTCAATTGTCCGATTTCCAGTCGATCAGTAGAGTGAAATGCAATCCCGAACGAGGAACTGGTTTCCATTAGACTGCTCCCTGGGTTTATATGATATAACCAAAACTGAAGGGACGAAAACCGTTTAGCATCAAGGAAACTGAATCACTGTCAAAAGTTAAAATATTATGACTTCCGGTTAACTTTTCACTAGACGTCATTAGCCAGTTTTTTAATATCTTAGTACCTTTATGCAGCGAACTGTAGAATAAAAAGTTGTATAATCTGCTATTTATCTAACTTGTGGCTGGCCACTTTTGAAGTGTCAACAACCAACGCACTATGTCAGCGAAGTGTCCGGGAGAGTTTTTCCCTGCCAATGAGGCTAGCCTAATCACTGTGGTGTGTAGGCGTAGGATTGTTCACGCATCAATTTGCCTCATACCTTGACGTACTCGTTAAAGTATTGATGGGTTGGGTTCTGTGTGGGTAGATGAATTTGGGCTGGCGAGGCGAGTAAATTAAATTTCCCATAATCATTTCGATGAATATTATTGGGTTGAGCTCGGAAAATTATTTGTCTCTGAATGTACGTGCATATACTGCATACATAACTACAGTAAAGCTATGGCGTCCAATGAGAACCCAGCTCTGTGTTGTGGGTACTGCATCACAGTCTTGATATAGGAAATCATTGTTTACTAGAAAAGAGGACTAGATATCAACGATGTGTTCATTAGTGCTTTAAGATTAATATACTAAAAGACAACCCTAAAAAGCGCATACTTATCGGGCAAATTTGAATAGTTAAAAGGCCAAAACACAATGGATTCCCCATTAAACAATAGCATCATGACATTTGACGGTAACTGGTGGTCCCAACATCATCATAACAGCCATGAGATTGACCACGAGGTGCTGTGGCTAGGGCCACCTCTCATCTTAACAGTGACGCGGAACCTCCCAGAAGAAACTGGCGGTGCCACCTGGTGATGGGTCACCTGAAAGTCAACATAGTTAAAATTTCAGCCTTCAGGTCAGGTGTATGTTACTATGCCACAAACTAGTCCACATGCAGGCTGGATACAGTCACGAAGACAAAACCTAAACAGCAGTTGCAGAAACAAAGGCTTTAAATTGAAACAATACAAGCGACGGCGGGGATCGTGGTCATAAATTTACCTCGAGCGTCGGTGACAACGTAATAGATGTCACGGATGAGGAAACAATAAACACAAGGCACAGTGAACATATCAGAAATCAAAATTTACCAACCCGTATTACGTATGGTGGAGTGTTTGCGCACTTCGTCCACTGTGGATTGCAACGAGCCAGACATTTCAAGGCCCGGGCCGCGAACAGGTGAAGAGCTGGTGGCCAGTGAAGGCAAAAATGCGGTCGCAGGTTGCACAGATAGAGCATCGTGCGTCGCGTCCGTAAGACTACTATCGGACTGGTGACGGCCGATGAAAGAAACGTGGAACGGAACTTGACAAAAAGTGAATTAAGACATCCAGCCACGATTAAGGATGGAAAATGTAAAGAAGGTTTCCACGATCTTGTCGCCTTGCAGAAACCAGAAAGGGGACTGCATACATACCGAATCTTTTATGATTATATAAGAAGTAGGTAGCAAACAATCGTGTTTTCGATGTTCGTCTCTGAGACTCTTTACACAGTAGCGGTTTGAAAAAGGAGACAGAATTTCGTCGAACATGTTCAATAACATGCAGCAATCGCCATCCGGAACACATTAGTTGCATAACCGCGACTACGTAGGATGGCTAGTGCTGCGAACGAAGAATGTGAGTGATCGAAAATTAGTTTTTCACTTAATCTAAACAGATGCTATGCTCTAATGACAGAACAAATGTAGATACTCATTTGCGCACAGTAATAACCCTGCAGCGAAGCAGGTGTCAGACAATTCCGTACGTGGAGAACGCAATTTCTTGTTTGTTTGATATTATATTGTTTTCCGATTAATCCGATAACTCAATTTGTGAAAAGAGGGGACTTCGAAGGAAAGTGTGTCTCTGTCTGTTACATCAAGCGACATGATCGACGTACATAATCGACATACTTAACGACGCATTCAGGTGAGTAGCGTAAACTAAATGCGGCCAACTGCTATCTAGTCGGATCCATCAGAGAGCCCGGCCATTTCTCTTGGACGTAATAAAAAGAGTTGTTCGTGTTCACCCTCGACGTCACCATAGGTTTTACAAATATTCCACTAAAAGAGATCACATAGTTCGTGACCACTCCAAGGAGGCTAACAGAAGCATCGATCTGCAAATAAAAGACCCCAAACAACTGCTCTATCACGGTACCTACAACATTACGTTTTAGATTGACAGAATTCTATCTCGGCAGAAAGATGATCAGCTATAGAATCACCACCAGAAACCACTTACTTATTGACAATTTCATGATCAATCTTCAGTGTGGTCAACTGTCATATTCCACCAAGAATTGTGACTTTTAGCAGTTTTGTATGGATTCTCTGATATGTCGTAGATTAGCTGAAATGCCGACAAACCATTACTACTTCAGCGCAGCCCAGTGTAACCAGTGAATCAGATTTGCAGAGTAATCCCTCCGCATGTCCTACTGCCACGGTATCCAGAAAGTCCGTTAAAACGTGTGATACGTTGAAAGTCCACTTACAATGAACAATATAAACATTTTGATAATTCCCCAATGCTGAAGGAAGATGAGGATCGCGTCCGTTGCTGAATGCACATTTTCGAACGAGTTACTATTCGAAAACTGCTGTGCGCAACCTCGCTTACTTCAAAACACCAATAGCATAACACGTACTTCAAAAAAGAAGGCTGTTCATTTACCCACACTCTTTAAGATTGACAAAATGGATGAAATGGCCACGAAGGGACCCGCATACAATGCTGAAAAACACTATACCGCACAATTACACAACACATTCATATGTGCTGCAGTTTCATCTTAGGTTAAGCAATAAATTACTTGTTGGTGCCGCCTTTTAGTATATATCGAATCAGATATTAACATGAAACAGGCTGCACAACACGTTGATTACGAAAGCGCATTCGAGAGAATTATCCGGCATCGCAAAGCAGTCGGTTAACCAGACCATTCTGATCATAGATTGCCTTACATTTGGGCAACATAAGTCGTCTCGTCTGATTTACAAGGTTTGCGGAATTCAGTTGAAACAGAACGGAAGCCACAGTTTGACCACCGTTAAGGCGGCGTGCAAAACGAATTTGTAAAAGCGCTTGAATTGTCAATGTCACCTACTAACAACCAGAGTAAACATAACTGAATCACTCGCTAAGAAAATTTCACCACACGGTGTAACAACCAATCTACTGTGGTGAAGACCGACTTTCGAACTGTATTATATGTGAGTAGTCACACTGATGCAAGCACTGATTCATTAAAGGGAGAAGGAATATTCCGAAACAACTCTGAAGGTTAAGCAAACAAGAAATTGCGTTCTCCACGTACGGAATTGTCTGACACCTGCTTCGCTGCAGGGTTATTACTGTGCGCAAATGAGTATCTACATTTGTTCTGTCATTAGAGCATAGCATCTGTTTAGATTAAGTGAAAAACTAATTTTCGATCACCCACATTCTTCGTTCGCAGCACTAGCCATCCTACGTAGTCGCGGTTATGCAACTAATGTGTTCCGGATGGCGATTGCTGCATTTTAGATAGTATGTTTCGCGAAATTCTGTCCCCTCTTTCAAACCATAATCTTGCCTACTTCCGTTTTAGTGGCTAATTCAAAAGTGGTCGTGTAGTAACTAGGCCGATGATTACATTAAAAACAAGCCTGTTGGCTACTTCGTCTTCTCATGAGTCAAGTGAATGTTTCCGCACAGTTTTAAATTGGAATTTAGGCCCAATTTGGGTGAAAATGTGAATAGAACAGAAATAAGTTGTGATCTGAGTGCTTCTAGACTCGACTCAACACTGAATGTGCGTGTACAGATCACCGATGCTTTTGAGGTTAGCCGTTCTTCATAATACATTATTATTTTGATGTTGATTATCACATATGACTGCCGGCCGTCCTCACTGACGGACGAATATTTGATGGTGAAAGTAGTACAATCACAAAACAACATGTGATTAAATGCAGTGTATACAAAGGTTGTGCAATGTTTAGCCATAGTAAACAAAAACGAGGGCAATGAATCTCAAGGACAACATCTGTGAGAGTGGATAGAATTAGGCCCACTGGACCCACCGGTACGTCACCATTATAACCTGCAGGAGAACCCAACGTTTTGGCGTCTCGTTTCAAGTCTTCCTGTTCGGCAGGCACTGGGAACACTTCTCCTCTAGGCTGCCTATCGTTCCTGCGAGTCAATGTAAAACGCGTTCGAAGACTGACCATATCTGAATGGAATGTCAGAGGGTCAATTTGGGTGATAAAATGTGGGGGGGGAAAGAGTTTAGTCAAACAAAGATTGAACAAGGATGCCGAGCTCAGACTCGACTAACACGCTACGAAAACTCCTGTAATTCCAACAGTTGGGAGATGAACAAAAATGCAGTCGAAAAAAATCGCTCTTTTTTCAACAATCAGTTAAGGATCGTTTAGGAGCGTGAATGAAATCACCACAAATAAGCTGTAGTGAAATATCATATCGAAGTATGAGGTGAACAAAACAATTCCAAAGGGAAGTATGCGATTACATAGACAAACACACTTCAAACAAATGAGTCTGTTAATTTAAGCTAGGACCGTATAGCATGTCAAGATTGACGCAAGAATGCAACAGGAAGTATTTGATCGCCATGGGGCAATAAGGTGAGCTGAATGGAAACCACGTGCAAGGGTATTTTTATGACCAGTGACGTCAATATGTTTGTTAACCCGAATGCTGTTGTAAATAGTTGATTTGGCTATAGGCAACTTCTTACTAGGCAAAAACCGATTACGCCTGAGATAAAGCAAACAGAATAATTTTACTGCTTAATCTGGCAAAAACATGAGTAAAAGTTGCATAAAACCGACCTTTCAACTTGGAGTATCCCTCCTTGAACGAGTACATGCCATCGGCCAAACGAACAACCGGAATGGGAGTGGACAGGTGTGGACGGTCCGTCAACAAGATAGGTTCATTTTGACCCCCCATAGGTGTGACAGCAGGCGAAACCGGTCGGTGGGATCCACAAGCCATCACCGTAGTTTCTGTAACTACGGCTAACGCGATTTTAGGTGAACCACAACACTCAGTACGCCGAGGAGACGCTAACGGCTGTGTGGAACAATAAATGGCGACAATAAAATGCACATCATGCGACAAAACAATACCCATCTCTCGGGACTCAACAGGGCCACATGAAATGAAGCCATGGATACAAGTCTACTGTGAAAGCAAGTCAAATGTTTCCCAGATCACAGAAAATACCCAATGTGAACAATAAACGTGCAACTACATTCTTCCGGGTGCACATGTATTACTTTGACGTTAGCTACGAGAAAAACTCAAAGAAACAGGAAAACCATACTATGGTCGCCGGAGTAAACGACCAGGAAGTGTCAGAAGTTATTGTTGCCGTGACAAGCCAGTCCACCCAATTTCATCTTCCTCCTCTGCGACTAATTACTCTCCCATCAAGCCAACACAACTGATGAACGTTGACACCTTTAACTTCCGCACTCTGGCGAACATCCTGTCGAACCTGGGACTAAGTGTGTGCTGTCTCCACTTTCACTTGAATTTACCTTTAATGCTGATTCAGCGGCTCCTTCTCAAGGTCGTTGATGCTGATGAAGCCAAATCTCACAGTCAAGCTTGAGTGAGGATTGCACAGAACTCTAAGGCCGAACGTAGTTTGCTTGACTAAATTCCACTGAACGGTCATTTGTGTGTCAGCAGATTTGGCACTTCAGTCAAAGTTTGTCGACGCAAACCAGGAAGACGCCGTTACTTGGTCATATTTGTACACGCTCCAACAAACAAGTTCAGATGCCATCAAGAAAACCCTCTACGATGCCCCTTTCAATATCCTGAAACAAACTAAGCATCCGGACACCACTGTGCTTGCCGGTGATATCAATGCACAATTCGGTCGTCTTACTGCAGATGACAAGCGACTGAGCGGTATGTTTGGTGTACACACGAAGCACTGACAACGGCGATTGGCTCTTAGAAACATGCGCATCTCAGGACTCCATGCATGGAATAGTGTATTACAACAAAAAAGACGGTAGTACGTCACGTGGAGATCAACCTGTGCAGCTCAACCACGGGCGGAAATTGACCATATCGTCATCAGTTACCAGTGACGCCAATCCATTAAAGTGTTGTTCGTTTCGGAGTAACCACCTTGATTCAGATCATGCCGTTGTCCATGCATACTGTTCTATCGTTTACTCAGAGGTCATCACAGACAAGGCACTCGGCTGGAAAGCGAGTGACGACGAAATATCGAACACCTGTCCAACAACAATGACAGTTAAACTCCCCCCAGTGGCCCAAACGATCAATGGGTAAAAATATCAACATTTTTGTAGAGGTCTATTTTAAGGAAGCGCTGCAGATGCCACAGAAGTGAACTTTTGTTGATACAGCAGAACGTATGAACAAATATCTGCTGATCCCCGGACTCCGATTACGACAAAGGAAACCATGAATTGAAACGCAAGCTTGCGGGAAGTCTGCTAAAGGATCGCTAGGCATGCATGAACAAGCCAAGGGGACGGAAAAGACATTTTATCATGGAATCACTGGGAGCTGCTTTCCCTAGTTCGTGGCCGTCGGCAATGTGCCAGAAACCATATGTGAAATAGATGGTTCACAAATTCACGGTTTGTTGCAGCGATTTGACAAGTGAGCTGGGTATTCTGGAGAACAGTTTAACTGGTCCAATTCAGCTCAGCTGTGGATGGTGGAGATTTTGTGGTCAGTTATGACATTCCTGACAATCCACCGTCGGAAACTAAGATGGCTTTGCAGTCTAAATTATTTATTCGTAATAAAGTCTGATCGTGAATGTGACCATTATGTCTTCACTTTAGGAAATACAACGGAGCACCAGCACTCCCTTACTTAGCCAGCGTTCATGATACTTTCTGACCTAAAGGCTGTTTTGACTCGGTTGCACTACATGCCCTCTGGGGCTCACTCCGTCACAAAGTCGTTGTGTGCCCGCCATAAGCGTGTAGTTATGGGCAGCTATCCCAAGCGATCTTCACGTCAAATGGCGTTCAACAGAGTTGCCCGATTTCACCCATCCTTTTCAACTACGTAATGAACGAAGGTCTGGAAGGAAGACTCAGATGTTCCGAGGGTCCCGGAGTGGGAAGCTGATTAGCATTGAGTGCGGACAGCATCGCTTTGCGAAGTTGTTCTACGAAAGATATGCAGACCACGCTGAGCCAACTGAATGATATGGCTGGTCTGCAGACCATGCACTTTACACCATCAAAGCGTAAAGTAAGGCTACAAGATTGTGTTGACGCTGACCCTATTTTTATTACTGACAGCAGACCGCTTAAGACTGTCGATCGCTTCATTCGCCTGGGTAATGCCATCTCATCAGCTTGGTTTATTACTAACGAGATACTCACGAGGATCACTAAGTCAAATAATCCGAAGACTGTTCGTCGGTTGAAGCCAGAGTTTACAATGTGCGTGTGTGTGCAACCACTTTTGCTCTATGCCTCAGAGGCCTGGCCAATTCAAGCGGAAGATGCATACCGACTATGAGTATTCGATCACCGTTGCCTCCGCCAGTTAGCCAGTAACAAGTGTGCTGACGTTGTGAGCAACGCGATAGTCCGTCGGCGCGTGTTTGGGAAATGTGCAAGTTTGAGATCGATAACCAAGATAGTGGAAATGCACAGTCCTCATCGGTTGGGTCATGTGCCCCGTATGCCAACGGAACGTCTGCCGGACCGCGCATTGTTCAGTGCGGCAGCTGGTGGTTGGGAGGAACCGTAAAACGGCCAAGCGATGACGTGGTCAGGGGTTGTGAAAGTCCTGACCCTCCCGTTGAGCAAGGTTGGTAGGTGCCGTCTAACAAGTGGGAGGGTCCATGGCCACCCACACTGCTGATTGGAAACACCTTCTGATACGACATTGTGTCGCAGTCAGTGGCGAGTCCGTAACTCGTCGACTACATTTTTTTTATAAAACTGGATTGCTTTTCTACGTTTATATTCCTTCGCTTCCTTTCCTTCGCTACACACTCGTGCTCATTTATTACTCTCCTCCTTCGTGGACCATTGTCAGGACCAAGGAGAGTCCGAGTCATTACACCAACAAGCACGGCTCAAGGCTGAAAATAACGATGACGGTGATGACTGTGATAAAGCACGTGAGATTGTCTAACCAATCTGGTTAAAATATGTGTTTAGCCAACTCACTCACGGTAGCTGGACCTCAAAACCCCGGCCACGTGATCAGTAAACGAACACATCTGCCACCTAACTACGGTGAGCAAATCAGGCATATCAATCATCAAAGAAGCCTCGCAGAAATCAGTAACTGTGCCCGTGCCAACTCATAACTGCTGTTCTGAACTTTTCAAGTTCCTAAGTGGGGCGATGAGGAAACAAGGGAGCCTAAGTGTCGGATAACAGAAAGATTTATAAATTTACTTATCTAGAAGCTGGAAACGTGGCACGTATGATATATGCTTCATACTTCATTCCGATTAACAAAACACTCACCTCACTTCCAGCAGCAGAAGGAAACGGGGCGTTCGAAAGCGGAAATGGAACGTTTCTACCGATCCGCACAGGTTGCTCTGTATTGCCTGCTATTCGACACTGCGTAGTTCTAGCGGACTCGACTTCCTGATGTTGACCAGGCATTGAAGGTTCCACTGAAAGGTTTGATTCGGAGTTAGCAGGGTTTAATTTCAACTGCATGATTCTTGCATGATTCCGCCCACGACGTTCATGACGACTACTGGACGCATGTACTGCTGGATAGAGATCACAACGATGACGGCGACGATGATGACGGTGCTGATGGTCACGATAGTTATCATCCTCGTTCACTGCTTCAGTCCCAAGTACATCGGGGCAAGCATCCGTAGATTCTGCGTCAGACGCCAGTACATCCGTGGACCATGTGTCACTAACTGTTGAGCGTGCTTCCACTGTTAAAACGAAGGCCCAATTTAGAAGGGATTTCAAGGAACACTATGTAACAATCTAACTCTAATCCTGAAACAAACCAACTCAGAAGTCAACGAGTGGGACGAATTAGCAACGAAAGATAAACCCTAAGACAATGTTTAAAAATGAGCTAAACAGTACAAATTGGTCTACCATATGCAGAGACAAAGTAACTCAACAGATGTCAAAAATGGATGACAAAATTATACGAGGACAGCTAAAATCAAACGAACAGCGAAGCCCTATCGAGTAGGGACAACATTTAGATGAACAAAAATGTGAAATAATGAAACATCGGATAAATAAGTACATTACCCTTCACAGCAAAACCAAAATAGGTGCCGTTTCGGAACAGGCGCCACTGAGAAAAATCTGGGTTTCCGCTGCATCCGGACAAGACACCAACAGCACGTCCAAACGAGACGAACGCTCCACCAGCTGAGTTACGAAGCCGTGCCAGGAGCTCAAAAATTCTACATTCAGACTTGGTTACTCATCCAACATGTTGTGTCACGGAATTCATGAAACAATCGAGGAGACCAACTGTCTAAGTCGAATTTCTCACAGTTCACGCTGAAATCTATCATACCGTACAGTGGGTAGGGGGATACCTGAGTCGAAATGGGAAATTTCTGAGCACCAAACGTGGCTATGTAACTCAGAAGGTAGAGCGAGCTGTTTTTGTCGCTGATTCGGATCTAACCAAAGACAAGATCTTTCGTAATTAGGTCTCTCCACAATCATTGAATCAGCCACACTATGTATCAGCAATACACCTGGCTTTGCAATGTAAAATCGCAAAATACACATCTCCCATATGTAATTGTCGTGGGTGTTACAAGCCATAAAAGTGAAAGTTCAGCTGACATCAGTTTCATCAAGCGTTAACAAGGAGGGTTGGGAAAGTGACTGCAACAGAACTACAACATGAGGTCACGGATGTGTTTCGCTTACATCCATTGAACGAGTGCACGCATAATGTATGATCCACTGCTCATCAGAAGGGCCACCACACGCCGACGTTGCACCAGCCATAAACGCCCAGTGGGCACACTCCAATCATGTCCTTCTAAGCACTCTGCCAGACAGAAACAAAAACCTCAAAGCAATTCTAGAACCACAAATCATCAAGGCCAATATCTTTCACGAATTAGAAAACTAACACCCGCATACAACCTCCGCTACCAATGCAGCCATCTGTGACCTGTGCGGAATGCATGCAGCAACGGAACTGGAAAATAACAAACACGGCTCCCACAAAGTAGTTCAATATACAAAACCATGCCATCCCAAGAATCACTCTCTACAAAACAATGCAGGATTTCACAGTATTTAATATCGGAATTTTCGTACACCCATGCTCACGTAGATCTATCAGATGGTCAACCCAAAATATGGCATATCAGACATTTGTGCTGCATTCATTCAAAACATCCTAGTAAATATATGACACAAGCAGGTTCCGTGTTAACGACACGCTGACCTAAAGATGTACCGTATAATGCACGACAAATTATGGAGGCACATAACGCTAATACTCTGGAATGCTTTACCTCGCGTTGGTGCAGTGCACAAATGCAATGCGTGGAGGCAGTGGTCTTTTTCACAGGCAGATTGTTAATGAGCACGTCAGCCGATGAGTCTACCTATACCATGGAGTGTGTCGTCACAATGGACCGGTAATTTGTGAACGGACTAGTCTGTATTTTGGCTAATTCTACTGAGCCACACTGTACAATGTTTGGAAGTTCGANCTAATTCTACTGAGCCACACTGTACAATGTTTGGAAGTTCGACAGAAGTTCCGTTTTGCCACTTGAAAATATGACATGTGCGTTTAATGTGACAAGAATTCCTTTAAGGTTGGAATCAGCAAATTGGTAACCTTAACCAAAAACCGACGGAGCTGTGAAACTACCTATTAGTAGATTGTTGAAAGACAAATATGGACAACTTTGTCAAAGTGAGTGAGTCATATCCGCGGTAGTGTGCTCTTTGGTGTCCAGAAGAAAATCAAACCAAATGGCTCTAATAATCGGAAGTAGTATTGACGCGACCTTCAAGTAGGTGGAGTTATTCGAATGTGAAAAGTGGCTGTGCGTGAATTCTCATCGTTTTCAGAAACTGTATAGAACGATCACAACTAGCATTTTGAGAACTATTTCGAAGTGGTATCCAGAGGGCGTATTTCCAGAGACTGAGAATAACCCAAGTTCTATTGATTTAAGAAATTATGCCCACACCTAAAACAAAACTAATGTATCCAAGTTATTCGGGTTTACTAGAGTTCTAACACAAAATCCCACATTCAAAACATGCTTTTTTAGTGGAAATGATTCCCATGCGGAAATCAGATCGAAAGAAGCGGAATTATATAACGGATAAGCGGTTGTCTGCAAACAGAAGTATCACCTAAATTTAGTACCTCCGGTGTCACTTATCACAATTCCCTTCCTAAAAAATCATACAGATTCTGCATCGACAGTGCCAAGAGGAAAGAGGAGAGCAGGAGATACAGAAGGCTCGAAGACAGACCGCCGTTCGTACAGCGAGCGCATAATGTTTAATCACTCACAACCATAGAAACTCCAATGATTTAGGATGAACGACAAAGAGACTAATAGGTTCACACGTCCATTTTCGGAAGTATCATAAGAGAGGCAAACAGTCAGCACAAAACACACGAACACTCCGTTCGTTCAAACTTGTGCAGTACAACGGTTGAGTACATAGTAGACAATATGCTGAGCGCACAAAAACGATAAACGTAAGGGAAGTATGCACGGAAACGAAGATCACCTACACTCTGGCATCCTAACAGGTGGAAGGTCAAACTTTCCAAACTTATCGGTTACATCCAAGGATCCATGACGCGGTAGAGCCAAAGGTGGAAAGTCCAAAAAGCCACCTCGGATCCCGTTTGCAGTCATGGTGACTCTTGGAAGGCCCATTACACTGTTTGGTAGTACTAAGCCCGTTCGACCGTAAGCACTAGCTCGATTCCCATTATGTTCGCCAGCCAGTTGGTTTGTATTTTGAACGCCGATAGCACCTCTCGAGGTACTGCTTGCGAGCGAAAGAGGCGTAACACGACCAGACACGTTAGCAGATGAGAGTGGAAGGTCCGAGAGGGCATCTTCCTCATCCGGCCTACCAACTAGGCTGCTATTGTCCCCATGTGTTTGCGAGTTCAGTTCCAAATTCCTCACTTCACCATCAACATGATCCAAGTGTCCACCGCACGAAGAGCACGTGCGAACGCTGGAGTGCTCATCAGTCTCTTGAATGTCTGGTAAACCGAAGATAACGAGGTGAAGAACAACTTAGAAACATTCAACAATCAAACAAGATGACACCTGGAACAGAAAGTCTCAAAACATGGTGCATTTATCCGCAATGAATAGAACTGTCACCCGAAGAAAAAATACTGTTGATGAACTGTACGAAACACCATTGCGTGCATATCAATCTGGTGATCTAAAATAAGGGCAGGAACAGCCCGTGTTGGGGGCAGAGCGAGAAAATGGAGCCAAAACAAAGTCTCACCGGCAGTCCTGACCGAATCACATCCAGAGCTGGTGCGGTCTACTCCACACACCGAATGGGACTCGAAACCTGAAGTCTGCAAACTGTTCAAGGAAGAACAGCGTACGGAATTCGTAGAAGCAGACATATGTTGTTGTGATGGAATAACGGATGCGATATCAAGAATATTTCTATCCGAAACACTCACGACTGTGCCAGAATGCGAGCGCGATGGGTTACTGTGAACACATCTTAATAGTTCTGCGGAACCGGTTCGAACTAGGCGGGATCCGGCAAAGGGGACATTTGGGTTTTGTCTATTAATAGAACGATTCAACATATTGTCCCGTGGTAAGCGACCGCTTCGGCGTTGCTTATTAATCAGCTGGGTCCCACGTGAACCTGACAGGCATAAGCAGAAAAAATGATGCTACAATGAGATAAAATATCACAATAAAAATGGGTTAGGTACTACGAAATCAACACGTGAAAAAACATCTCATGGGCATAGCAAACGAAAACACGGTTGTTCAAAAATATACCGATTGCATCTGAAGCTAAAAATGTACTTGTCTGTGGTTCAGGGAAGAAATGAATACGCCACCTACATACTCAATATCGACCACATTTTCGTAGTAATCAAGCCCCGAACTAGGATTTTCGGAAGATATGAATACAAACGCATCTTTCATAAGGTTGTCTGCAGAATAAAAAGCAAAAAGCGAAAATTAGGTAACCTTGAGTAAAACCACGTAAGTCTGAAGAAATTCTCAACAGTAACCCACACATCCTCACTGTATCGCTCAGGCGAACATCAAAAGAAATGCGCAGGAGGCTTCCCAAGGGGCTTAGTCAAACCCCAAACAATCTCCAGATCCAACATAATTCCATGAGTTGTCACTTGTGGGAGCACCTCTTATGGTTCGTCAATTAACCTTACCTCGAGGGTGAGCACATGATTCGTCCTCCGCACCAAAGTGTTACAATTCACGCTTCAAACCAAGCTCTGTTCATAAATTGCCTGGTTCACAAAACCATGTACCTTATTGATGGTCGAACCGCATGCGATATGACTAAACAAAAAGTGAGAGGTGGTTGATACATTTGCGAAGAAACCGGGAAACTCTTTGTGTTGCGCAAGGGTAATTTGTCTTTTATATGGAAACTCACTTTAACAAGGGCAGAGTAATAAACAGATGAAAGCATGGTCAATATTTTCATAGTTCAATATGAAATCCAATCATCTGCCACGAAAACACAAAGATGAAAAATTAGGGAAAAATTAACGGAGGATTCATACAAACGTTAGTTGCGATACTCCATCACACGTATCTTCAATACAGCACCTGTAGCAATACCGTATGGTATATAGGCCTCTTCATGGGTCGTAGTTTAAATGTTCCAACAAACTGGTTGTCATGATTAAGCATCGAGAAGAACACCGACAGGTTGCCATTTCTGCTACCCACTCAACAGGTCATAATATCAGACCACTACAACCTTGATTCGATCGGCTTATCGAGGACACGAGAACGAGTAACTAACTCTTCGCAGAAAACGCGTCTCAGTTGATGGGCTTTTTAAAACACTTTGAGGTTCAGATGGATTTGAGTGGAGGACAATTATATCTCTACGAATAAAACATTGTAAGCTGTCTAAAAGGAAAAAGCGAGGAAAGGCAGTATCGGCTGCCAATCATTTCTCTTAGGAAGTGCGACTTTGACAGCCAGCACATACAAAGGGTTAAAAACACTCAGATATCAATGACAAAGTTCCAACAAACAAAAGAATGACACGTAATTACGAGTGGAATACTAGGTCTCAACAGAAACTTAGATGTCGGTATCTGTTCGTTGTGGTTAGTGCATGAACATCCTCTTCAGAAATCAAGATGGCAAATTCGAATCCTGGTAACCTCCGACACACTTGTCAATGTGTTGAGCAGCCTGATACCACCTAGATCGTACATGACCCGACGGCAAAAATCGCATACGTGTTTAGCTTCCACTGACTGTAAGGGTAAACGCAAAGATCAAGTATGATTTGTACATTACGTTTCCAAGTAACAGTCTGCGGCCTGTTATGGCCTCATTTTAACATATGAAAAATATCTGGTGATAGTAATTTTAAGTAAAATTCGTGACTCAGAAATTAACCTAAAGTACCTTTACTTCTGACCACGCGTTTTCACGGTCAATTTGTATGTTTAGTGTGCAAATATCAACCGAGCATTCAGCAACGTACATTTTATTTGCCTTGCGTTTGGCGCAAGTTTCGCAACAAAAATCCTATTCTGGATAGGCAAAATTTCGTCAATTATTTCACGCTGTGTGTCAGTCTGATACAACCTCCTCTAAGAGCATAGTATCGTCATTTAGTTTGCAGAATTCCTTCAGCTGTCACCTTCGAGTGGAATCAATGAGGGTGGGTGACGTAGTTGAGAACTAGATGTGACAGCGCACCTAATGGCAAATTCGTGTCCCGGCGGCTTGGTGGCATCCAATCTGTGTGTAACTAGGCCAGTAACATCGCAACAGACACAGTAGGTTGCAACCACGGAATACTCAACCTGTACTCATCCATACAGCTTTTTAAAAATGAATTACGCTACCCCGATATCCTTCCTAACGTCAGTAACGATTCCACTCAATGTTAGTAGCTGATTATGAAATGAACAAACGAAGTATTCAGTTAAATGGAACATTCTTAGTAACCAGTTCACCGCATTCAATAAGACCGAGCCTATTAAGTTACCCACTTGCTACGATTGCTGGGCCACAATCAGAAAGTGAGAATCGGGTACGCTTCTCCACTACCTCAGTGGACATGACAGTCGTGGATCCCGCGGCTGCGGTCACGTTCAAGCCCACATGCGCAACCTTTTGTGAGCACCCTGAATTTGGTTGTTGACAGTCTGGTGTCTCGAGTGAGCGGCCCTCAAGGTTGGCCACTGGAACACTGGACTGCATAAGGCGCCCCAGTGCATGAGCACTGCTAGCCAAACTGGTACAGCCACTGCGCTCTGAAACATCTGAGGCGCGATCATTCGACAGGTCCTCTTCAACCGGCACATCCCCGTTATGTGACACATCGGGGGTAAAACGTTCGCTCAGTATTATAGCACGTCGCGATGGGGAGGTGTAACGGCGATGGGAATGGAATGAAATGGACCTGAAACAATAGGGAATGCATGTAAAACAAAATTGAAAAGTCGGATTTAATCGAAAAATGAATTCATGACCAACCTACGGTTGGCGGCATCCGATTCGGATTAGCCTGTCACAGTGACCGAAGCCAAAAGACGCCTGCGCTTATCCATCACTGCAATTGGCTTGCGCTGCACCAATTGCAGTTCCACCAACACACCACATATCCAGTGTAAACCCGAAGGAATAAGACCGGGAGGTGTGCCAGTGGGGCCTTTGTGTCCGGAGTGTTCAAGTTGAAAGCGTGTCCAGTTTCGTCCTCGTGGGCAAACAAACAAACAAACAACACCACCACTATTCCCAACCATCAGAAAGATACAAGATTACAAGCTATCAGTTTGTTTCCCATGGTTGAAACTTAGAATTATTTGTGTGCAGTAAGGTGATGTGGAAGGTAAGAGAATGTGAACTGTGAGAATTCTTCATTAAATAAAAAAGTGACATTTAAGGTGGCTGGTTGACGCAGTGTGCTTTACAAAAGAAACAACGTCGTGTTTACCTGAGATTTACTTCGCCTCACGGACAATAAAATTCAGAAGAATATCGGGATGCTACGCCATCCAGCAGCTGTGTCCTTCGATGTATAAAACAAACTCTCGCAACCTATCGTGGCTAATAACTATGTAGAAGAGTGCAAAAGCGCTTTACGCTATTTCACAAGAAAACTTTTATCAGCTGTATATGTAATGACAACCCTATATTCGAAGGATCGTTAGCTGTGTTCAAAATGATCTGACATTTAGAACAATCGGCTTAATATAAATGTTTACACTCTGGTTGATTTCGCTCCTCGCCCTTTGGGTACCCATCTATCAGACCTTTCTTCCGCCTACCACTTAACTTCAATCAAATTCAATTTACTTGATAAAACTACTCCATGAAAATAAGTCAAAATGCCTCGAAAGTTTCTATTCGAATAAATGCACTGAGTGTTAATGAGTCAACGTTCTTGTTGTCCGTCGTCTAATCTAGGTGCAATAAACATACTTTTCATTGATCTAACCACCTTATTCAAGCAGTATGGTAGGCCGATGAGTATTCACTGAATGTGACAGCCCAACAGCAACTGCAATAATCCATGTTCGACACTGATGTTAGTTACTGTCGGTAACTGTTTCTGTTAACTGTCATCCATACATGATTTAGAGCCGGATTAAACCTTCTTATGAGGGGCTCGTATGAGCACGTTCGCATTCTGAATCATGTTGCAGATCATCTGTGACCATCCTGGTAGTGCCTCAATCGAAGGTCATTTCAGTCAACTTAGAAATAATGACATTTCATCTCCTCTCTATTGTTGGCAAAGGCTAAACTAAACATTTTACTCTTTTTCACAGAATGATTGAGCCACCTGTAATTTCTAGAGTCGGTGGCAAGTTTGATTTTTGGGGAACAATACCCATGGATACAAAACAATGTGGTGAGTTCAGCGATGTGTGTAGTGTTGTATGAGGTCTTTGTTTAAATCAGTTACTATTGTTTTCAGTGGACTCGCAGTAACCAATGAGGCATCAATATGATAGGGCGGTATCAACAAATTACCAGTACAAGTATGTGCCATCGATACTGCAACCGCCAAACTCAAAAGAATGTACTTACGCACAAAAATCCAGTTACAAACTGTTCAATAAACGATCTTCGGCAAGTTGTGAGTGTCCAATCTAGTTAAACATGATCGGATTAAGTCGCGTTCTCTCTACAGCCTTTGATCGACTACAATAACATACTAACCTTCCGTAAGCAACTTAAAAAGGAAAGAAAAAGACTGGTGATCAGAAAGTCTGAGGTTCATATTAAGGCGATTGACTTCAAACTCATACATTTACTGACAGAAAAGTGACGAGGCGAACTGTTGTAACTTGTTCAAATGTCCTGCGAGCACGTAAACAGAGCCGAATAACTGTCGGTGGAACGACGTACAACGGAACGATAGTCTACGGTAACGAACAACGGACTACGGAATATGCACGACTAGTTCGAGACTTCCCGGCCAACCCAACCACCCGAAGCTAACGCATGAACACAGAGAGAAGACTGGCCTCCGGACAGAGTTCCTTTACGTCACTCAATCCGAAGACAACATGGTCACAAACCAGATCATATTTAAAGGGTTTGCGACCAATTAGAAGATCAAATCAAAGGTGGACCAAATGGTGGGCTGAACAGTACAGAGATGCACGTAGGCGGGATGTAGGCATGTGAGCGTTTAGGCGCGTAGATGGGGTGTCAGAGATTTGGCACGATGGTTGAAGGACGAAGTGGTGCATGACCGTGCCAACTATGAAGGTCACACACAAGTGTACTTTGTTAGTTTTTGGCACACAATATTTTCGGGGAACTGGCGAATTCCACGACAGGAACCATACCTTCAAAAAGTGTAAAAGTCATCCATTAAAACAAGCGATGTCACACATAGACTAATGTGATGAATCGGTGGCAGACAGGCGCTGTAAGAACGCAGATGTCAGACTGAATTTATCTACGTTTACATACTACTGACCTCATCGTCTATTAAAACCCCGTACACTAGTTACGATATGCAGGAGCTGGCTGAATAGGAGACACTCGGAAAAGTTTTTGAGTAACTTAGTCTGAAACTGAATTATCGGTAGTATGTGTAGATTTGGTCCATTCAACTAGTCCCAAGTGTCAAACAGTTAAGATATAAAGACACACAATCCATAAATCCGACACTTTCACCATCCCCCCTCCCCAAAGTGCATTATTGCCAGATAGCTGAGGATGTGAGGTACAGCTTGTCCAGAACGCCTTCACTGTTGACCACAACTTTCTCATTTACATCCAATGTTATGCTGTACATCTGGATCCGAAATATTGCGGATATGACATTTTCTCTTCAACACCCTTGTGTACTCCGGTCGCTTTACGACGTCATTGTGGTTTTTTCAAACGAAAAGTATTCATCGACCAGGGTGAATAAATGCGAAAAACAGCTATCAAACAGGAAACTGGAATGAATAGTCTTGTCCTGTAAAGCGATTTACATATTCTGCTTATAGCTAAGAATTGGATGGCTGACTCGCGGACTGCCTGTTTGTTTACTCCCCAGATCAAATGCAAGTCGATCCGGATGAACTGAACTACCCGTACACATTTTTTGTCAATAACACACAACTCACCAAAGCCAAATCCACCGCAATCAGTGCATTGGGTGATCGTAAATTAAGTCCAGAGGCTTTACAAAAGGTGTATGTGGGATTTCGCGAACTGAACGACCAAGAACGCAACAAGTACAACCCAGATAATCCACCGCCGATGCCCTATCCGTTTCGAGATCAGATCAACAGCACAGCTACTTCCCGGATATTTATTTCCAGCTGTATGAGCACCAACACGGAAAGACCAACAAGTTGGTCCTCAGCTGGATGTGATGTGAGTCAAACCTATACTGTCCCAAACGTTTACTTACTATGATTATTAGTTGGGGCATCGTTCTGTTCAGGCTTATTAGTGCGCAATTGACAGTCGTTTTTTCATTGTTGGTAATGTCAAATTGAAAATTTTTTCCGGAATTTTTCTAGACGGTTTGCAAGAAAAGCTGTGATTATCTTGCAAGAGTTTCTTTTAATGCAACACTGTTCCCAACACATCACGTTCCGAAAGAAATTATAAATCTTATTTTAGACGTAGGCCCTTATAAGTACCTATCGTATGTCTGACGAAACGTAACTTCTCAAATTACAAGATGGACATGATGTGTATAGTGGCATAATGCAAATAGACAACACGTTCGAGAATCGTTCGCCAAGATCGGCTCACACTGCACATCCGCGTAGGCTACATGTATCTGCGCTATCTGGGAGCTATATGTGTAGTAAGCACCACCAGACGTATGATTAGCAAAAGGATCGTATTCAGTGAAAACAGTCAAGCATTCATAAACACGAATATCGTTTCATTTCAGTTGATCATCCATGAAATCTTGTTATGATTGTGCCCCACATGAATGGCTTTCTTCTTTTTCCTGTTCCAATCGAATCTTAAAAGCCTACGCATGGTTGTTGAGTTAGTCCTCGCAACACACGTTTACTACCGGTTAAAAAGCGGGACAGTAGGTAGAAGGTAATCCAACATGGGGGTTTCGAAAGTGAACAAAACACATTGATGATTGGTAGACTACAGTGAATTCATGTAACAAACACTACTCAATATTATCGAGCTCCAGGTCTTTTTGTCCCGACTGTTGGTGCGTAGTTGTCAACCGTTATGTTACATCCCAGCTTTCGATCTCATTTGGATTTATATACTTTTTGCCATGCTGGGTGTTCTGATTCTCGTATGAGTGTTAGTTTCTGTTTATTTCCCAAATGACTCCCTAGTAAATGGAAGGCTCATTAGCTTGCAAACGTGAATAATGAGGAAAACAATGTAACGAACAAGGCTTGGTTTTTTGTGTCTGGTCATTAGGTTAACCATACTACTATAAATAGAAAAGTAGTAACCGGGGTGAGTAAAAAAATCGGCCAGTGGACTACCCGTTTGTTAACAGTTGTGCAATTATTGCTCTAAATTGTAAGCGTGCTTGATTGTAGGCCAGAGGTGATTAGTTGTCCCCTCTGAACGCAGATGTTAAGACATAGTTTTGTCACTCAGCTCAAGCCATAAAGTGGACTCAGTGTGTGTATTCTCTCGCTCTGCCTGAACTCGGCTGTGCCTCGTGGAAGTTATTTATTGAATAAATTGTATCCGCTCATTGTGTAGCCACTCCTCCATCCACCATGTAAAAGTGATGGCTGCCGGCCAAATCGATATCCACATTCTAAAAACCGACCGACTAAACTAAGGTAGAAAACTTTTTTAAAATATAGAACTGCAAATCAACCACGTGACTGATCGGGGGCAAATGAAACTGCGTCACGATTTACCTAACTTTCTAGCAATGCTCTGTAATCCGCACGCTAAACGATCGCTTCCATATCAGCCAGACAGAGAAACCTTATTAGCAAGAAAGTTTGCAAATCAACGTTGTCACCAATTTCGGATTGTCTAAACTATGTTCTGTTATATGGCCCACACATGGCACATAACTCCGTTTTGATCAACCATGACATGTAGTCAGCGTTCACTGATAAAACGTTGTTAAAATGCCACGTGTTGAATCTACTGCAATGCCACACCCCCAACGTGATGAATCCGGCTGCATTATACCACTGCAGTTCGCTTGAGCTGGGCCCCCTGTAGTTCATGCCACAGCCTAGGTTGTGCTTGTGTCATCTTACGTCATCCTCCCACTGGTGTTGTGTGATAACATCTCTGCCCCGAGTGTGCGGGTCACAGAATGCTGCTACGACTACGGTTGGCGGCATCCGATTCGGATTAGCCTGTCACAGTGACCGAAGCCAAAGGACGCCTGCGCTTAGCCATCACTGCAACTGGCTTGCGCTGCACCAATTGCAGTTCCACCAACACACCACGTATCCAGTGTAAATCCGAAGGATGGGGCCTTTGTGTCCAGCCGGCCAATGCTGGTTAGCCACTTGATTGGCTAATAAGGAAAGGAAACTCTTATCTCTCGGAAACTAAAAACAGAGAGGCTGCAATGACGAGATCTAAACTAAGGAGAAAGATTTTTGAAGTGTAATACAAGGAGCGTTGCAGTATAGGAGTGCATGTTAGTGCAACCTAAAGAAGGTAGGGTTTGATGTAATCATCAATAAAGCCGGAGAAAAGAATGGGTAGAAGACCACAGACACTCAAGTTTCTGAAAAGAAGAGCGGATTAGTTGTCAATGTCCACGATGTTGGCTAATGCAGTCATTAACAGAAGTAAAATAAATATACTGATATGACCTACCTGAGCCTAGCGTACTCGCCGCCTCTTCGACGACGGGGTACTATAAGTACGTTGGTGACCTACTAGCCCCAAACGACCAGCGCATTCGCGGCCGCACACATCGCAACGCCATGTAGTCACGTCACCGCGACCTATGGCACCGATGGTTCCTTTGCGTACCGCACGCTTCCGCTCGCGATCACGCAATAGTTGCTCGTTGAACGCTCGGACGCCCGCCCGAACCGTATTCCTCCATCACAATGCGCACTCAGGTAACGATATATTGGGTGTTATTAGTCATGATGGAGTATCTACAGTTGTCAATTCTTGTGCAGCGAACAATGAGACTGGTTTCGTTCACATCCGCTTTCGTTAGAGTGGGGCAACCAGCTAGTCAGATAGCAGGTCGGTCGCAGGACTGACATACAGCAACTGAAGGCACTGGCGCTAAATGCTGCAACTTCGCCAATTAGATGGACAAAATCAAATTCAAGAATAGTAGCCACTTGTGACGGCCCACATGAGTACAAAATCAAGACGACATCAAAGATATATTCAAACATAAGCGTAGGTTTATGCGTAAATGACCGAGCAATTAGTGAAGTTTTTCATCATCATCATCATCATCATCATCATCATCATCATCATCATCATCATCATCATCATCATC
>QNGE01002893.1:66271-85895 GCA_008508345.1 Paragonimus westermani
GGACCCTAACTACTGAAAATGACTACGTCCATATTCAAACATTCAGCATCAAGGTGCCTACACCTTGCAAGCAAACAACCGAGCTGCAAGTGAGAGTAAGGCGTCATCAGCGAGACAGCTTCCTTACAGATAGAACATTAGATATAGAATTAGGAGTGAGTAGGAAATAAATCCAGACGCGCCATGGGAGTGAAAAACAGCTGATCAAAAGAACTAGGCGCACCAGAAGTTGAGTAGCCCTTTTTTAGAAGCAAAATAAATGTTGGACTCTGATCACAATCATTCCGAATGTATATCAGATGAAAATTCGTAAGGAGTGCTCAAAACTACCAATCAGTGGCCGATAACATGCTTGGGCCACTGTATAATGCGCTGTCTGTTTTGCGTTCGCAATGCTGGCTTTTGACAGCGATGATGCTACCTGATATCCTCACCGTCTCTCATGTTCTGATTAGTCGCGCGTTATCGTTCAGCGCGTTTGGTCGCACCAAGCAATGCACACCGTTGTTCGGTTGTCATGATGTATTTGAGCTGCCGATTAGCCTGAATTTGTGCCTTCCTGAGTCAATCACCGGTTTAGACGCCCTCACATTTCCAAGCTATTAACCCTCTCAACATATAGCTCATTGTTTCCGAGTTTTGGAAAATGACTTACGTGATGTTAATTTCTAACAAACATTGCTTGGAACAACAGAAAAGATAAAGTGTAAGGTTCGAATATCCTACTCCTTACTTTCAAACAGTCCACGATGGAGAGAATAAATAGGATAGATCGATGTAGTTGCGTCATTGACGCTATGTCCGATTGTTGACTGACTGGCATATACTGGTGCACGCCTGCCTTGTGGCAGTCAGCGGAGATTCTGGAAGACTATAATATCATTCGTTCTGTGATCCTGGATAACTTCACAATTCCTTACAACGAGTGTTGCATCAGTAATTATTACCTCCACATTGGTCAGGACAGGTGCACATTTTTCATGCACTCCATCGAGTGCTTGGGACTCATCAATGAAAAGAATGGTTATTGCCCTAATCCTAGTAATGCAGAAATAATCAATAAAGTGCCCTTCCCGACCGACCTCTCTTAACTCCGCCCACTTACAGTTCTTATCACACACAACAGTGCGACCTTACTGGCCATGTATTGCGTACAAACAGCCTTGGTGAACAAACAAATCTGGTCATGGTCTCCAAAGTGCAGAGGGGCTTTCGAAGAAATCCAGACAATTTTCCGACAAGACATACTGCAGACAGACTACCACCCGAAGCTGGATAATGCTGTCGCAGTCAATGCCCAAAACCAGGGGAGTGGCGAAGCAAATTCCATGTATTCCCCAATGGGTCATAAGGGGCAACTGTACATATATCCTTGATTCCAACCGAGAGAGGATTATGTTCAGATTGAGGAGACCCTTGCAATCATATTCACTATCGAGTTTCATATGACGAAATTTAAGCTAACGGACTGTAAACTGTCAATAGCCACACTTAGCTAGAAAAAAGGGTAGTCTTGTGTATTCCGCGACTACCACTGCTGAACTATGAATGTGATATTAAGCACCTGTCCAAAACGCTCAGTCGGCAAGTTGATGCATTATCACGTATTACGGGAAGACAGACCCGTAAATCCGAGCATGCCATTATCATAAACACATGTGTCTTTTCGGAAGCCATTTGCGCACATCCAGAAAGTCTTACCAAGTCTTACTAGTACGGGACTCGATCGAACGGAACCATACACTCTAGTTCAGTAAGTGCCATCTCAGGCAGTGGCCCAAAATCCGTCCTCCAAAGACGGCTCCAGCAGCTCATACAACGTTGAAACTCCCTGTGGATTCTCAAGGGTTGCATTTTATTAGGCGGACGCGTAGTCGTACCAACGGAACTTCGCGTTTGCATAACCCAACCTCACAACGAGCACCTTAGAATCAATCAAGTGAACTGCATAATCGATGTGTTAGCAGTAGTGAGAACGCCCGAGGATTGCGCTCAGTATTTTTTCGCGGTTCCACGGGACCTGAACCAAAAAATTCGATCTGGTGAACGTCCTGACTGCACTTCAGATTTGAGATGGACAAATTCTTCCGCGCGATGCTTTCTTTATCCATGAGTCCAGCCTCAAATGAACAGTGTACAAGAAAGCGGATAACTTATAAACACGAGGTTGCACATATCGTTCATTGCTAAACTGTACCAGTCCACACCTTTCGAATACGATATAACTAAAATGGCCCATGTAATATGCTCGTTGTAGGTACATTTAACGAAACTTCCTCCATACTGTAGGAGTAAGTTTGGGTGAGAGCTCCAAGCATGAATTACTACCGGATCCCCGGTTTTTACTGCTTTTAGTTTGATCAAAATAGGCTGGCTGATCACCAACCCGTAAATAAGTGATAAAACCGAAAAACTAAAAGTGAAATACACAACCGAGCAAATAATTATTGACTTAAATAAAAAAACAGCAAGAACTGCACTCAGAGAGAACTAATGTATAAGGCGTGACTCGTTAACAGAAAATACGATTGCCGTCTACAGTGAAGCAAAACAAGAAAATGAGTGAGAAATAAATACGAGTGAACATGTGTGGATACCAGCAAGCAAAAAGCAGTTAGTGCTGTCTGATAAGGTAGCAGTGTCGTTCGGTGAATATTGGCAAGCTGTGTAAGATTCCTTACAGTCAAACCAGAAACTTACCTAGAATAGTGTTCACTTTCACCCCCCGCACCATAATCACCACAGTCATCCTGTCCCTTAGAAAAGCTGTGATTTTCAGTGCTTGTGCTGGACCGACTTAATCCACTGCCACTTTGACTTTGGCTCAGAGAAAGATATGGGTCAGGAGCTAGCTGTGCAGAGCCAGTAGATGCATTGTTGATCTCGTCGGTTTCAGGTTTAGGACCACCGAAATTCTCACCATCCGACGTTGTGCTAATCCGGGATATTGAGTTGCACTTGTTGAACTCTTGTTCTGTTAGTGTTCTGAAGGAAAAAGATTGGGGGTGATCGGCCAAGGAAATAATATATACTATTTCTCGAAGGGGAACGTTAGGTGAAGACTTTAATACAGATTTACACTGTTTCGGACTTCGTTCGCAAGGATTCATCCGATTGAGTGAGCTGGAATGAGAATCGTTACGTCCGTGAAGAGTGTCGGATACAACCAGACCCCCATCGATTCGACTTATAGATCGGCTTCTTTCATTTACTGATCCCGCTGAAGATGGACTGAGGACAGTCAGCGACGATACCAGGGGAGAACCTTCACCAAAGTAGACTAACTGATACAGTTCGGCCTGTACGTCGGCAGGATCTGGAGGAAATAACATTAAAAAGTGATTATGGGAATACGAACAATACTTCCCATTAAGGCCTAGTTAAATTAACCATGTAAACAAGGGATTCGTATTTGGAAACAAAAAGTGGATGGCTCTGGCATAAAAATCACTGTGGACATTATGAGAAAAGGACATTCTAAATTACCCTCCGATAAACTCGGAGGATGAGCAAACATATAGAAATCGGAAACCCTCAAACGACCAAACAATGGAAACCTAAAGTGTTCCGTGTTCGACGAACCGTGGCATTGTCGACGCTGAGGGAGCAAGCTAAAACTAGGTGTGAAAAATAGAAAACTGTTTAGGTGTCGGAAGGACACTTTAAGCAGGGCACACAATGTAGGTCCACGTGAACTGTTACGACGTCTAGAGAAAGTTTGGAACCAATACGGAGCACCGTAGCTTCAGCTAAGCAACCTAATGAGCAAGACGTAGATTCAACACCATCAGACAGGATATACATATATGCATGAATACTTATATACACAAATGTATATAAAATGGCCACATGAATTGGCATATGCACCGCAGCTAATGGGAACAAATTGTGAACTATGAGGCGGAGGGGAAAAGATGTGTAAAAAAAACGTTGCCCATAATATACTGAAAATCACAGCACGAGCAACCAATATTTCGACTCTTCGTCCGGCGAGACAACTGAAGGTGTTCATTGTCCTTCAGAGACAGGGTTTGACAAGTCCTTAGGCTACGATCTTAAATCGTACGCTGATCACCAGGCTGCTGCTGGAAGCCAAACACAACATCCGCAAGCAAACAATGACGAGGTCAGTGGTAAACATTTGTACGACGTGACAAAGCTAGTGAATCCGGCGAAATGAGACAATTAGGCTGTGATTAACAGGGTCTGTCCGTCCAGAATACAAGCCGGCAAACTTCGTCATTGGTGACACGGTGTTCCCACCACATGTTAATGTGTCGAAGACACCGATGAACGAAATAAACCTGGAGAAGAACACCCATGGTACCCATTACGTACATTCTGGTGGTTGGTTTTGCCTAAGAAATAAATAGACAGTGTGGGCAACGTCATCGGCCACAACGAGAGTGGACTTCGAGGCGGTCAAACCAAGTCCAGTTAATAATTCGCTTTATGCATCAATAGAGGTGAATTTTCATTTTTTACATCACCAGCAAATGGAGGACAAGTAACTGAGTGTGTCTGTGATACACGTTAAGGAAAACGATCACAGCAGATATCAGTAGTGAGAAAGTCTGTTGATTCGGTTCTGCGGTTAATTCAAGGATAAGGATTTTGGGTTTGTGTAGAAGTCGAAGAATGGTAGGAAAGGGTGCGTGTAAATAAGGGTTTGTACCGGAATCTAGAAGGATCCAAATACAGGGAATGCGTTGAATCAGATAGAAATTTTGCTGGAAAGTGTTTGGACAGTGAAATGATGGGAAACAATAAAATCAACCAATTGTTTCCGGCAGTGCCACCGCGACCGAATCTGGCAAAAAGTGCAAAGTATCTTGATAAAAAAAACATGAAAAACAACCGGTGAACAATACGTCCAATGGGGAGCACACAATCCCTGGTAAGTCGACTAACAGAGAGATCATTTAAGTGCTGGACATAAAACGAGAACCTTCGAATTTTGGTCAAAACAGCAATAACATGAAGTTACCATGTCATGTTATCCAAAGCAATCCCCAGATATCTGACAGAAGGCGGTCAAGGTTGAGACATACTATCTGGTTGAAGGGAGAAACTTGCAGTAGACAGTTAATATGGACGAAAACAAAATGTCAACACAGATGAATGTGTTACGGGACAAACTACCCGAGTACACCGTCCGGCAAGACGGAAGAAAATTTGATTGAATTGTTGATATTACTGAGAAGTATTGCGGCAGGTTTGATGAGGTTAGAGGATACACAATTGTGAAAAAATCTGGACTTCGGCTAGATTCGAACCATATGACACTGCCGACTAGGTGGGTAACTCAGTCTCGATAAGAAATTTCTGAGATTCCGACGTTATTTCGTAACTCGGCTGGCAGGGCACTTGTAACGTCTGAGCATGCTGTTTTAGTCGCAGGTTCGAATCCAACCGAAGACCAGATTCTTCTCCATAGTGCCTCTTTCGAAAAGATTATTTGACACCCAACACATTACTTGCAAATTTGGTTATAAAGGCGATCGTCCACTGGCACGGAGATGACAGAGAGTAAAAAGAAGGAAAGGGAGAGGATAGCAACTTGCAGAACACCAGAACAAGTAATGAACGACGGTGGGATTTGAACATAAAATGAAGTAAACTGGCTTCCGATGGTAAATAAAACGCATAAAAGATCGACAGTTGAAGTCTGAATTCAATATTCTCTGAGAACTTGAAGTGACGTCTCTCTAACAAGGATTCCAAATGCGGTGTGACGATGGGTGATGGACGGATGGATGGTGATGGTGGCTGGTTCTGCGATCCTGACAGAGTAGTTAGACAATGAGAAGATACAAACCATCTGATGTTCTAAGGAGTAACATTTTGTACATTCTGATGGGCATGCAACTAATTTTAAACATTAAGGTCCAGTGGGGCGGAATTCATGACTTAAGGGATTGGACGAGCAGACAAGAAAATGGGAATTAAAAACATGGGGATGCTGAGTACCAAGGCAGTCGTAACTTTAACATGAACTGTTTTTTAAACACACCGGGGGTTTTGATGTCTGACAGCAGAAGCCTCAGGAAACTGGAGGATACGTTTCCGGTTACTTCGAAAAACTACAGAGAATATGTTACTAACTTTGACTCTGTGTCCTGTTTGGATTAAGCGTTTTGCTACTGATGACACTGGGTACCATCCGTCAACCTTTATACAAACGCCTGTCGTTTCTAAGTCATCACTTGTACCCTATGAAGTCTTATCTTAATGTTTAAAGTTAATTACAAGTCCATGTGTGAGCAGAATGTACGAAATGTCATTCCGGAAAACGTCACATGATTTGCATCTTCTCATTGCTTGATTAAATTTCATCTGGAAAGCGAACCTTTTTAAATGGTAGTTAGACTCCGAAATAAGTGAGGAGTGCAAAGTGGACTTGGTCACTTTAAGTATCATCGTTGGAAGCAGCAATACATAAAGAAAGGGTCACACTATAGCCAGGAAAAAAGGGAGAAGGGGAGACCTAACTACAAACAACAAGTGCTTACACTCAAACATCTAACATCAAGATGCCTACACCTTGTAAACAAACAATCAAGTTGCAAGTGAAGATGAGGCGTCATCAGATTTATCAAAGTTTTTACTACCAAGCGTCACTTTTTACACAGACAACTCGGCCAAAACAACAACATTCACGCCATTCAGCCCGATCAGCCGTCGCTTCGCCTAAAGTCTCCAGCCACCTGACTATGTGAGTCGCGAAGGTCTCCTCTCCAAAGACGAACCCGAACTACAGTGTTCAATCCCTTGGTGAACGACTTCGAACATTCGGGGCAATACGCTCGTATAGTAGCTTGACAGGAGTACAAAGAGAAAAACATTTGGGTTTTCAGTGAAGCTATTTTGGTAACCACGGGGTTACCAAAATAACTTCACTGAAAACCTAAATGTTTTCCATTGTACTCCTGTCCAAGCCTCTATGTAGCTTCTAAAAATGTGATTGGATCTGCTGATCATTGAGCCAAGGAGGACAAAAGGTCAAAGGGATGGAAAACCAGGAACAATACAAATCACAAACATTAATCAGTAATTTTCACAGTTTTGACGGAGCCGAGGTCCACATGGCTATTTTGATATTTCTAACCGCCGTCCGCCCATTTGCATGTTTCATGCGGAAAGGGTTTTTATAAGGGGTACACAGGCCAAACATCCATTGTCCGAAGTCTAGCGAAATAAGCGATAATGAAACACTGTTAAAGTTAGTAGTACATCTGATTTATGCCATTAGACATAAACAGCGATAGGTAAATGCAGTAAGCATGACCCATACTGATTATCAAATTGAACACACAATCCATTGAAACATAACTGACAGTCGACAATGACGCTGTTCATTCGTGTATTTAAAGTTTGGTCGTAATACTTCAATCATAATTGTGAACTTTTAGACATTGTTCTCTGAACAATACTTAGAGCATTGGAGCGACAGTTCGGTATTAGGTTGTACAACACGTCGTTCAAGCAGAGTCGTGTGTAGTCATGGTTTAACTGTACCATGGATTCCATGGTCCGATTTGGAAGCAAATCAAGCCAAACGGCAAACAGGAGAGACAATGTGTCGTCGTATTTCCTGCAGACAGATTAAGAGGCAAGATTGTCGAGTTGACGCATTTATGATAAACAGTGTGTAGATGGATATCATTTTGTCTTGGCATTGATGATGATGGAAGAGAAGATTAGTAGAGAAGTACAATCATCGAAAGAAACTGGTAACCGCAGTAGTTACTTAGAGGGAAAAGACGTGATTGTTGCACTGAGGCCAGGACTTGCACAGGCACAACCAAAAAACCACTAATGATAAGTTATAAATGCAGACATACACTGCTGGAACTTTGACGTTGGTTAGAAAACACCAAATTGTCTTAACAATCCCCTCTCATACAAAGCAAGATCCAACTCGCACGTTCTCATGCCACGAGAACGTTCATTTTTGTGAACCGGAATTCCCGTCCACAACGCGGTGATGATTTCCACTTAAGCGTCATGTGCGCCTCTGCCTGGTTTTGTGCGTATGGCTGACGCTTGTTGTCGTGGGTCTTTTCGATTGCCATTTCTCCCCCGTCGATCCGATTTCGGTTTTGAGTGATGACTAGTCCGGTCGCCCGTGTTATCCGCAATCTATCCACTGTGGACTTTAGCCATATCTAACCATCGAATCGAAATACTCCACTGGAAGTTGAAATAAGCACACCACCGATTTAGTCATCCACCACAATATCACATTAGCAACACTACAGAACAGTATAAAGTGGACAGTCACAATAGGGAAAGTCAGAGGAGGAAGTTCCCAGACCTGAATCGTCACTCCACATCCTGACGGTGCAAAGCGAATTTAGTACAGACAAAACCGGTTATTCACCCTGTGGGGAAATTTCGCATCAAAACCACTGAAACGTTCAAACGTCCCATCAAGAATACTGACACCGTTAAAGAGAATGAAGATTGGGCATCTCTGATGAACAGGCAGGACAGTTATCTAGAAACTCTCACAATGTCTGCAGAGTGAACACATATCAGTTTTAATAAATCCGCTCGTTGCTGCGCGGCCGGTTTGAGAAGGAACCTACTGCAGGCCTTACGATTAACCAAATCGAAGTCTTCCGTCAGGTCAAAACAAACCACGGCCATTGGTTGCTGCAAAAGCGTCGAGGCTCCAACCGCAAAGCAAAACTGTGGTGAGAGCAAAAACAGCCACATTGGAATACTGCATGATTTTCGTACATCTGGAGTTCCCTGTGTTTATCGAGTCGACGCAACAATGGGCCGGTGAGCGACTTGGAAGCGACAGAGGCGAGACTGGTATCTCCATAGATATCACATATACACAAAGAACTATTCGAAGACGAGAACAACTCATAAAAAACGCCAGTCACGAGGTGCTCCTTTAATTTCCCAACCTTTCGGAAACAGCGTGGCTCGCACCCATATCAACGCCTGGGATTCGGAATCCGCAGATCTGTTTTTAGCTTCGTCGCGGACAGACCACGTTTTCAAACCATAAATTTGAGCGAATCGCACATAAACACTACGTTTCACCGCCTCATCGAAGCCGTGAGTCTGACCGGAGCCACATGTGGCGAAGATTAACGTTACGTCGTGCCTGCCTCAAGTACCTTTCAATCAGGACGGTTGGTTGTTAGGACTTAGAAATGAAATTCTTGAGGTATGTCAGATGAGTACAAGGCCCACGCAAAAGCGGTTACAGTCACCGTTTGCTGTATACATCGGTGAACACAAAAAGCTGATACAAAGAAAGATGAATTTAGGTGATGGGAGCTCAAAGTTCGTCCAGGTTAAAACTACATTGATAAAAAGCAAGTCAAACTCGAGTAAATGGTGTTGCTACGATAATTAAGCGCGGTATATGAACAGAGTTGTCACAACGCGTGGTGTAACGCGCGAGGACGCAACGAAATGTCGTCAGCCCTAGCAACTTCTTTGAAAACAGCATCAGTAATACGACCGCAATCCCGGGTACACCTGCGCAGGCTGGACCGAAGACCTCTGGCGATTGGTTTTCGCTGGCCAATCAGATACGTCTGGGCGGATAAGACCGGGTAAACGTACAATGTACCCAACAGCACGACCGGATCAGAGTGCACGGTCGTCTGTGTGCCGTCAAGTATAGCACTTCGATTAAAGTCGTCCGACACAAACCAGAAAGGTTACGCCTGCTTCTATATCTACGCATGCCCCTGAAGATAACCGATGCTTTAAAGAATGCACTCTACAAGGTACGTCATGATCTTCTGAGTAAAGTGGGAGGTATCAGTTGTGACTTCTTGGTCAACCAATTGGCTAGTTAAGAACACTAATTGAGATGGCAACGTGCCACAGTCAACAGAGTACCCCAACAGGGTTTCTAGTTCTACGTAGCACGGGTTTGTTTTAGCAAACGCCTCATCACTGTTGAAGTGAACCGCGGATCGAGACACAGTACAATCAACTCGGGCTCATGGCTCCTATGAATAAGAGTGAATGAATTTTCAAAACCGACATTACAAGTCAAGATCCCATACTTCAACTGACAAAACAGCGTTTCGAACAGAGATGTTCTACACAAAGCGGGTCTCCTAAGTAGGTTTGCTCTACTTAATCGAACGAATGTAGTGCTAGAAACATACGAATCGAACGGAAGAAGGTCGCGTCCCTTAGAACATGCACCGGACCCTACAGAGGGCTAACCTTGTGCCACATCATCAGTAATGACACAGACTTCATCGTCCCACATTGGAAACTGAAATATCTAGTAACTGCTGGACATCAATAGCTATTACTGATGAGCAGTCGGGGAGTTGGTTTATTTTCAAGTTGACCATCACNGTCTAGTGCTTCTTTTCGAAAGAGGCTGGCTGGAAAGTCTATCTGAATGCGAACGCTGCGATCAAACGTGAGTGATAGTCAACTTGAAAATAGCTATTACGTTTAACAAAAGTGTCAAATTATAGAGATGTGAACATTGTCGCTATCTTCCTTAAGTTACTCCTTGATTTTATAAAGTAGCGACCATTTAAACATAGACGTAAAAAAAAGTGTGCATCACCAACTGGCCGTGCGTGCACCGATCGCTGTTTAATTTTATAACATTCTTCAGAGCATCGGCATTTCAAACGCTGCTCTTGTCTCCAAAAGCAGTAAGTGGGTAAAGTCGAAACTTAAGAGACAATGTTACTGACAGAATGTTAGCAAAAGGACAGAGGTACGTGCATAAACGTGCAAACAAGGGATACGAAAGTGAGGTCAGCCAGGTTAGAGGGTCAGCGTGATACAAAAAGCCGTTGGTTAGAAATGCTGACACAACAACTTGCAGCGGTGAGTAACGAGTACAGGACAAAACACCTTCAAAATATAGTATGTCGCTTTCACGTCGTCTCCATATCTAATAACTATTACGTCGAACTGACAGTCACCGACAACAAAATCAAGTAGACAGGTTGTGGCCGTTAATCTTTGCTATTATGGAGAAATTACGTCGTATGCACATTAATTTGCCCGGGAGAGTACTATATATCGAGCTGTTTCCAAAGTGAAAAGTGCAGCAGAGTGATCAAGTGTTAACTCGGTAGGGTCACGTTAAAATGATCGTACACGCATCGATGACTTTGTTTGCCGGAGTAAAACCCCAGATATGTATAAAGGCAAAAGTACTAAGACTCACATTACGCTGGGTGGTGAAAATATGACAACCAGAGAGCATAGAAATATAACACTTTACTGATGAGTAGTCGGGGATTTTGTTTATTTTCAAGTTGACCATCACTCACGTTTGATCGCAGCGTTCGCATTTAGATAGACTTTCCAGCCAGCCTCTTTCGAAAACAAGCACTAGACTCGAGTTTCACTCTCATTAGAGCTCGTCAGTAGTGCATATTCTTGCCACGGCCGGGATTTGAACTCCGAACATTCCAATCATGAGGCAACTGTGTTAACCACTGCGCCATTGACCTCACATTAGGCACGACCGAATTACCAAATCTGAACACTCAACGACTCTCGCTTGTGAGCAATGATCAGGTTGCCCGGTCGTCTCGTTTTCAACAGGTAATCAAAACCCCCGGTCTAAAGACTGCTTTGGGCAATACCAAGAAGGACTGATGTCCGTCACCTGCCCCTCCGGACTACCCTTCGAGCCAATCAACCAATATAAAATCGTCATCACAATGAGAGAAAAACCTGGACATACAAGATGGTAGGCTGCTAAAAACGACATGCCACCTCCATATCGCTTAAAACCGTTCATGATCTCACTTTCTAGGAGAATGTAGTGTCCTGAGCAAATCTTTGGAGAATAGTCGTCACTTCCGAATTACGAAGTTATCATTATCGAAACGCCTGGACCCCCAATACCCAAAACTCCCAGTCCAAGACACCAAAAAGAAAAAAGCGCGGAGAACGAAGCTATTCTTTTCTTATGGAACTACTATGCAACGGTGCTGTATTTATACGTTAAAAATGATCTTGAAAAAAAGAAGTTCCAACACCTCCTAGGAAGACTCCAAGCAATCTGACTGGCTAGCTGACTACCAATCAGCACACCCGGAAAGATGTTGAAGTTCCCAAGCATCCTGTACCAAATCTGTCATAATATTTGAAATTTGTGGTTAGGATCTGCCCGTCCCTATATGGAAGCCAAACTGAACCGTTAGCCTTATACTGCAATGTTTGCAGACAATGAACATTTGTTTGGGTATCGACCTCTTTCTACCTAGGCTAGAATCAGCTTAGCAGGTAAGAAGTGCCTGTATTTGTAAACGGGGAAATGGATCGAAGTGACAGGACGCTGATCAACTGAAAAAGCTGTTCCATTAATAATCTGACGTTAATTAATTTTATGTGCAAGTAGTGCTTTACACACTCAGCACAAAAACGAAATACTGATCAAAGCATAAGCTGATAACACTTCAATAAACAAGGAAGCATGATCATATACGTGCATAACAGAAACGTTGAGTACAGTTGACAGACCTCCACAGTTGGCACACACTTGTCCGTGTAGTGTGTCGTTTCCCTGATGCCCACGTTCGAACGTGAACTCTATCTAATTTTCCTCACTTTCGAATCCAATTGGTAAATGAATGCCAAACATTAGAAATGCTAATCATGATCAGGCGCGGAATCGCATATGAAAATATGCAGGTAAGCCAAGTGATGGTGACAGATTCGGCTGCCAACAGAACCTTGTCGCCTTACCTAATCGTAGACTGCGAGAAGGCACTATCCTATCTATTTCAGTGACACCGGTTCCTAACCTCAACTCGTCTAACAAATGGAGAATCGCGTTAAGCATATCTACAATTATTAGCTCAAACCAATGAAAGCGGTTAAGAAATTTCGTGAGCGCGTGAAAACGAACAATTTATGGTTTGAAACACACCTCGGTTTTTGAGTGTACTTCGGGCGGAACTTTTGGTCACCGGTCGCTTGAAAACACGAAGAAATGACCCAGGGAGTTGTTCTGGTAGACGCTCCAACATAGTTTTAAGCTTTTCTGATAGGGTTGGGTTGGTGTGCGCGAAGATACGTAAACAGTCGACCTAAAACAAAGGAAAATAAACGGGCATTAACGGCGAACAGTCCAGAAACGAATATCCACGTAAAACCACTCAAATTAAAAGAAGGAAAATAATCGGTAACAAATATTCACCAATGATCGAATTAGGACGATTTCATCCGTGATGATTAAAAGGAGTGTTGGTCGTTAGTATAATCTCATATCGAAGTATCCGGAGTTGGAACAGTGACTAGTAATGAATACTCCAGGATCGCAGTTGTTGCCAAGTGAGAGATGGATGAAACATCACATCCCGATATTCAGTCTGGAAAGCGTACGCGTCAGAGCCCAGAGTTCGTTCCGAACAATAAAATCTATTGCTAATTTAGTCTATCAAGAAATGAAATCGAAGTATGTGAACCGAAAGGTTGGTCTGAATGCGGAAACAATCAAATGTGAACGGTATGGAGTTGACCCAATGTACTACCTTAGGGCATTGGTTCAGCTCCGAAGGCAACACTGACTATAGCTTCGGTCCCACCGGATACCGCTACGTCAAGGAGGCCACAGGGGAGTAGCTAAATGAGAAGTAGCCAGGCGATTCTCCGCGTACGAGCACTGTGGTAATGAGGCACGATCCTACAGGCGTACAACAGAACTACATTTTATAGTGATGGCACTACCGTATTTTAAATAAGGCATAAAAAAGTGCCCTAAAAACAAAAATCCTCGGATCGAATAACAGGTGACGGGGAGAGCCAACCGAAACTCTTAGCAATACGACCTACTGTATGCAATAATAACCACAGCCAGATATCAGTGTCTTACTTGATCCCTATGGCTAAGTAAGTCACAGTTTTGAGTCAAAAGCTCTGCAGTGACGTTCGGTATATCGCTGTCTCAGAGATCAGACCTTGACTAAGGGTACCTAGATGAGGTCTATCAGACTAAACCCTCGCGCGGTATGAACGAATGGGAACTATCAAAAGTAGTTGGTCTCAAACAGTAACATTGTCCAATCACTATCAATGACACGTTCCATTCACCATTCAATGTTACTGCCCTAGGTGAACCTTCAGAGAGTGATTTTCTAAGCCTACGAAAATAGACAACTACTGGCGCCACAAGATCCACACTCTCCAGGAAGTGGACAAACAGGGCGAACAGTGTTTTCACAAACACATCTAGATGAACACTGAACCCCAAAGACACAAATACATAAATTCACTTGGGTTAACCTCTAGACGTTATTTGATCAAAGGACTTCTCCTTCAAAGGCTCGGAGACACTGAAGCCGAACGTTATTGTCCAACCGGCTTTGGACTGTACAAAGTACGGAAGTGGAACAATGTCCATTTGACTACAATCAACTGACTAATCACAAGTGCCCTCCCACATTAAGTGCATTAATTAAAGCTCACCAATGGAAATTAGAAAAGCGTTAATTTAGTTACACTGACAAACGCCACAGCCGACGGCTGTTCAGGAAATATGAAGGATGCGTATCGACCGTCTGAAACATACCAAACGCTCATACACTATCACACGGCGATTTGAATGCACAAATCGGTCGTTTTGTTACAGAAGAGTGACTGAGCAGCGTTTGGTGTCCCCGCGCGTCAAAAAAAATGCAAAGATGTGCACCTCAAGGTTCCTACATCCTGAGCATATGGTTTCAACACAGAGGAAATAATGCATCAGATACAGACTGCTCAGCGCATCCCACATGACCTGGACTCAGATTGCGCTGTTGTTCGTTCTTGCTTAGTTCTGCCACTTGCTCAGAAGACAATCGATCATCAACGTGGGATAGTTAAGTCCCATGCGAGCGATACGCCAGAAGCAAAAGTTCACCAACCGTTACAAGACTTAACCTTGACGTGGCGGGGTAGCCTACGTATTTTAACGGATTAGTAGGCTAAATTAGAGGGCCTGATGAGCACACTCACAAAGTTACTCAGGCAAAGCCTATCAAGAGGTCTGATGAGCCAGAGTACCCTGACCCTCCAGATTGGAGGTGGAGGGAGGTTACATTTTATTCTAGAGAACATGGTACTAGTTCTAGTACATGGCTACGCGCCCGTCAACTGCAGTACAGACTTTTGAGCCAAAAGCCTTGGTTGAAAAACATGATCGTTTTCCTGTTTAAGTCCGGGTCCTGGTAATAGTTCAGCTCAGAGACAATCAGGAATATTCGTGTCCACTAAGTTGTACTGACGAACAGGCTGTCGAAATCGATTCCGTTTGGATGGCCTCAAGAACACTCGGGACAAAACGCGATGGATTTGGAAGGCTATGGTAAGGAAGCGGCGGAATTGGAACTTTAACAACGTCGCTCGATTCTACCTGCAAGAGGAACATGAATACAAGCTGAATATAGGCATGTACAAAGCTGATGAGCATCACTTGCTGTGTTTATATTCGTCCAGTTGTTTTATTCCCCGGTCGTCACCTATTGTCTTTCTGGATTGGAGACATGGAGATAAGTGACTCTCATATTCACCTATACTCCCTTTCGTAGTCGTATACAACTAAATAAACTTGCACACAATATCATCGACTGCCTATAGAGTGCCGTAGAAGTTTAGACCTATTTTATTTTGAATTGGAAGATATATTCGGGCAACGCGTTATTCAACATTCGGCGCCAGTGGTCGTTACACAGACAATGCCAATTAAGCAGAATGGGTGAACCCGTCTGCAGGCAATGCGCTTCAAAATTTCAAAACACCACTCCCTTCTGCCTTCTTTACTACAAGTTGTTTAATTGAGGCGGTGGAAAGCTTCATCTGAGTCGTTAGCCTGCTGTAAATCTGAGAGGAGTTTAGTCATGTTAGCACAAACATGTATTGTTTGTTATTTTCCGCTATGTCGCGCCGGACAAAAGCACAGCTACCGCTGAAAAGGAGGAACGTAAACCGACTGACTCTTTTTGGTAGTTCGGAAACGTGGCCTATCCGCGAAGAAGCCATTACCAGGCTTACGGTGCATGACCGTCGCTGTCTCTGCCAACTAGACTGAATCGGATTACATATGCAACGGAACGTTCGCTGGCGTGCATTTCCGACTGCTTGGAATATGAAACCGATTAGTTAGATAACAAAAATGAACAGTCTGTGATGGTTGAGTCGAGTACTTCATACATCAGTTGAACGATTGTCACACCGAGGATAATGCTCTGATACCACTAAGGGCTGTGTAAAACCACCAGACTAGCAAGCAACGGTTACAATATAAGATCCCGGCTGCTCCGTTGGTTAAAGTCGGCAGTTACTGCTCACGAAGCTGAGGATTTGGTGATCACACACCACGTTGATCAGAAGCGATAATGACATGGCAGAATGTCGCAGTCAATGGCGTACCAGCGACCGCAACATTCCTTCGAATTAATTTTCTATCCATCTTTTTGTTATTCTTTGTATAACCTTTCACCTCGGGATGTCCCTCATCATTGTTGCGATGAACGGTAGTTCATATCACGGTGCCAACCGGTCAGGCATATAGCCACTCGAAGCGGTGATGGGGGAGGTCTTTCTAAACTTTGCTCGTTTTGCTTTGAGTTTCCTTTAGCCTACAGGCAAAGTATGTGAGGGTGAACAAAGGGCCAACAACCCATTTCTCATCAGATATTATCAATACAGGATGCAAAGACACCAGAAAACGGGAAAACATGCAACCAAAGTTAACAATAACTTACTAGGACATTTAAATCTGTAGGAGTAGTAAGAACAACCGGTGGAGTAGCCAGAAGTGGGGAGCTAAAACAACTGTCCGATATATTCTCGTTGTCGAAAGGATTCGTCTGAACACCCCAAGGTGACTCGGTAGTTCGATCATCCAGAATGCTATCATTCTGCGAATTTTCGAAAGTACGATCAGCCCACTCGAGGATTTCCTGTAAAGCCGCCCTCAAACTGGCTGTATCACAGTTTGCTAACAACGCCTCTGGTCGGACATCGAAGTCTGTAGACAGCGAATTGGGTTGGATTTTATTCGCTGGTGCTGATCCATTGGTAAGTATCAGAAAATTGAATGCCTAAAGTGACAAGAAAACACATTTTAAAAACTTACTGTGATGGTAATACCGAATAAATAAGATGCATTTTAACCATATCAATACACGTACAAATCATGGAGAGCAACTAGCTTGCGACTAGGTCTGATACCACTTCCAAATTTTACGTCCATGGCAACACCTATGAAACAAATTAAAAACCTGTGCTCTTTCGAGGACAACGTAGCCATGCACTTTGAAGTGACTTCAATAACTCAAAAAACTAGGTTCTATATGTTTACAAGCCTCGGCATTTTAATAATCACAGACGAAAAGATGCTTTCGGAAATTAGACGCACCTGCTTATACTGGGAATGCCTAGTGAAAGACAATGTGATTAGCGGGCCCATATGGAGTCCCTAAGTAGCTATGCTATATTTAGAATATTTCAGTCACTATAGTCCACAACATAATTTAAATGATTGGTGAAAGGTTGGTTGAGTACAAAACATGAAAACAAATGAATTCAGCATTAGGCCGATAAAATGGACTAAGAAATCCAAAGTTCGAGATCCAGAATATAGATCCAAATATAGCAGCTTCTGTCATACTAAACATCTTCAGTGCAACTGATAGAGACCAGGTAAAAAAGGTGATCTCTGAACCGTTTGCCACCCATTTTATGTGCCTCTGTGTAATCAAGAGTGCAACCCAAAGCAACATATTTTTACTGGTAAGTTGACTCTGCTGTGGGTGACATAATATGACGAGTTAAATGAAGTCATGCAGCATCGATTTAACCGGCGAATTGAAACCACAAACATTAACGCAGTCGGTCCACCGGAAATACAGACAGTAATCAAGGTGCACAGAATGCAGAAGCGCAGTTTTACGTATCACGTGTAAAAGTGAGTACTCAAAGCAGGGAAGGGAAGTGGTTGTCGACAGGGTAGACAAAAGATGTAAAACATTTTGGTACAGGACAGTATAGTTGATGAGGCATAAACAAAATGGGTTCGGATAGTCATGTGTTAAGTGCTGGATGATGATTAAATTATTTGCGTCAACTGCATTAAAGTTAATCGAATACGTTTCAGTTCCGACATCTAATGCAACCCAGTGCGCTTCGACTAGCATTTAACTTCTGATTTCACACATTCAGTGTTAAACGCGTGAATATCTTAGAACCAAACAGTGTAACAAAGGAAGTGACCACCGATAATGCTAACTATGAACACGAACCAAACTACCTGACTGCAGTTACAAAATAACGAGTTCTCAAAACTGATTGTTAACTTAAAAAATGACCACAACCGAGTCACGGAAAAAAATACACTGCACAGTTTGATCACTTTAAATGAATTAGACTACTAAAGAGATTCATGCAGTCAGTCACTTAAAGAAGACTATGATAGCAGTTGGTGGAAGCAAACAAGCTCGACAGCAGCAGTGAGCAATAGACAGCAATACACCAATCGTTCTCACTGATGCTCAACTGTCACGCAACCACGAACAGAAAAACCATTTCCTCAGCAGGAAGGATGAAGTACGGAAAGGGAGGGGACTTAACTAACTAAAATAAATGTGTCTATATTCAAACATTTAACGTCAAGGTGCTTAAACCTTGCGCCCAGAAAACCGAACTATAAGTGAAAGTAGGGCGTCATCAGCAAGACAGCTTTCCAACAGCTTTCAGTGACCCGCGTAATTGAAGGCACATACTTCATAGACAACCCAGCCAACCAACGATCAACTCTGTGAGTCTCAGGGCCCCAACCTGGGAGACCCAGGTAGCCAACCCATTGGTGAACGATTTCACTTTCCTACGCCAAGTCATCATCATCATCAAAACAGCCATGAGCCTGACCAGAAGTACTGTGGCGCGGGCCGCCGCTCACCTCAACAATGGCGTGGAATATCCCAGAAGGAAACGTCACTCAGAAGGTCAACAAATATTAGAGAAAACTAAGCGGAAGAAATAGAAATGGTATGGATACAGGAACACCATTGACTGCGACACGTCGAGATCTCGGATAGCGTATCTAACCAGCGGTTGGAGTGATGACGAGGACCCCAGCAAGTCAGGCGATGCCTGCCCACGTTGCTCAATGGAGCAGTCAAGGCTTCATATTTCGTGACCACGTTGTTGCTTGACCACCACGCGGTTTCACCCAGCTGTTGGTGGCCTCAGTATATAATGCCCGGTACGGTAAACGCTCAGATGGCATACGGAGCACGTGACCCAACCATCGCAAGTTGTGCAACGTAATTAGTTGACAAATTGATCGCGCATCCCCAACGTTCCGGAATACACGCCAGCGAACTGCCGCATTGCTCACACGATCAGCCTACTTAATGTGGGCCAAGTGGCGGAGACAACGATGGTCAAACACAGTAAGCCTGTTGATATCCTGCTTGCGAACAGGCCACGTTTCAGAGCCATACAGCAAAATGGAACGCACACAGGCGTTATATACCCTTCCTTTCAGCGACAACCGAACGTCTTTTCGACGCCACAGATGACGCAGTTTGGAAAAAGCAACTCGTGCCTTTGCTATCCTCGCTGATATCTCATCAGCAATATTACAGGCTGACGAGATAGTGCTACCTAAGTA
>QNGE01002893.1:87415-100070 GCA_008508345.1 Paragonimus westermani
GCCGATATAATGAATACACAACGCCTTTCTGATTTGCGTCGACAGACTTTTACCGACGTATTGAGTCTGACAGCGCACAAGCGACTGTTCACTGGGATCCAATCGAGCAAACATTGCTCTGCACGGGAACTCAGTGCGATTCCCACTCCAGCTGTGCATCTTGCAGCCCACGTCCGTCGGCCGTAGCGTCGCCAAAGAGTTATCGGTGTGAGAGACGACTAGCTGGCATCTTCAGTACATGGCCTAACCATCTAAGTCTGTGCAAATGTATGGACTGAACAAAAGAACTCGCTTGGCAATCACTACCAAGTACCCGCTTCCCAACCTCTGCGTTGCTTATCCGTTGGCGTCAAGTGATGCGAGCGATCGAACGCAGACATCGATGGTCAAATATACGAAGACGGTTCTTGTCTTTTACCCTGAGTGGTCAAGTTTCGCTGCCATAAAGTCATACAGCCCTTACGGTCGCCTCACATACGCGACCGTTATGCTCCTCTGTCACCAGAGTTGTCCCAGTTTGACGGATGCACTCCTAGCCTTGGAGATACGCGCTTCTGTTCCATTCCCTACACTTCCGCCGCCGCTAATGCAGTTCCTCAGGTACATAGACCGGTCGACAACCTCCATTACATCATTATCTAACATTAAATCTATGTAACAACAATAGCCTTACAGAAGTACCTTGCACTTTAATGCTGCAAAGTGCATTCCAAAATGTTTGGCGGAGCAAGAAACAGCGTCTAGCATTGTTTGTGTTGCTTGAAAGTTGTTAAACAGCAACACCTGGTCTTAAGCTTAATCAAGATCAACCAGTCTTCCACTAGGTAGGAGATCTACGCCGGCATCTTGTGAGTACCTAGTCAGTCCTCCATTATTTCGTTTATAAGAAAATCGAACAAAAAATGGTAAAACTGGACAGCCTTGATGTATGCCACTCGTGGTGTTGAAACTGTCAGACAGTTCACCGTACACCTTAACCTGAGCGGAAATATAGAGATAAAAAGCCGACAGTATGCTCACATTCTTGGTCGGCACACCCCCTACGTTTAAGCGACTCTAAAAAGGCAGATGGATCTAATGAAGCAAACGCAACTCTATAGGCAGTATACATGATGATGCTTCAGAATTTGTCGACGAGTGAAAGTTTGGCCGGAAGCGAAACCCTGCCTACTTTTCCCTAATGTTTACCTCTCACGTAGGGTAAAGTGAGGACCCTGTCTTTAGTGGAGTTTTAAACAACATTTGGTCGAGTTTTGGTGCACATGTTTACAAATGGTCCGGAACGGCCGATGGACGTAAATACCCAATGGAAATGTTCACCCTCCCAATAGGTGGTTATCCGACGGAATAAGATTCACACAACTCTTTTGGGTGTAAACGGATGGTTTTTACTGAACGACAGTACAGCCAGTGGTTTCGGGTTTTTGATGTGTTTGTCGTTCCACCAGACCAACTCAATGATAGTACATCCGGAGGAGGTGGTTTCTACTTCTTTAATGAAATCAGGTTATTGAAGCTCTCGCGGAAACTCCTGGTCCCCGCATGCACAACACTAACAAATGTATAAGCTACATACCTTACGGTACTGCCAAGACAGTTCCGAACGGGATTGCATGACGAATTCAGTGTGTGATCCTGAGAGCGATGTTCCCTTGGTGCTCCTTGTTGTTGAGGGCACAGTTTCTTCAGATTGCAAGTAGGTTTCTGTGCAAAGGTGTGTTAGAAATACATTGGACACATACAGAAAAACCAGATAACGTAGTAGCCGTGTCACAGAAAGAGGGAAGAAAAGTCATCGCAGAAGGTAAAGAGGAGATATACAGAGGAAGAGAATAACTCACACCGATGTGCACAGAAATTAGTAATACGAGTGTTTCTTAATATTATTCTCTGTTATACCAGACATCCTCCTTGATCGAAGGTGTTTAATGTCCTTTGGACCCCAGCCAAGAAGCCAGAGAGGCCTTGGTGAAGCAAGCTTCAGCGTCTTCACACCCAGAACCCAAGTCATACGCAGGCCACCAGGTTGCCGTTTCCAATCTAACCTACCACTCGCAAGGAGGACACGGCGATGACGAGCGTTGAGGTCGCATTCGAAATATGTGATCAGGCCGAAGGAGTCTGTGAAACGAGATAAGTGTGCTCAGAGGTTGACAGAGTCTGTCTGTCTGTCTAGAAGACAAGTAGCAATCTTGGCCACCACTGACACGGTGTTCACGGCACACACCGCTACTGCTTCGGAAACATTGATTGTCGAAAACGGACAATGCGAGCATACTCCGCGCAAATGAACCATACACTAGGGTCGCTCTTACAGCAGCAGCGTACACTCGGTATTTCACAGAAAGACTGAGATCATACCAACACCACGGATGGCGTGAGGCGTCAGATGACATACCGGTCTTAACAATACGAGTTGTGGTCTCACTAAACACTCTCCCAGCGCTGATACAGCTCTCAAAGTACACGAACTTCTCGACTATTACCAACTGCTCAACATCAAGGACGAGAGCAGGCACAGAGTCTTGCAAATTTCGCAACAGCACCTTGCAATTAGGGGGTGCAAACGCCATACCAAACTGACGAACTGAAGCTTCCAAGGTAAGACATCCTGGGCTTCCGGTGAGCCGCGCAGATGGGGGCTATATCGTCTGCATACTCTATGTCTCGAAGTCGAGTGCCTGGAAGTAGTTCCATACCATGCAGTCTGGCACGGCACACTCTGGGATCTCGTGCACTGGAAAGCAGAATAAGGGAAGGTTAGTCAACCTTGTCGCGCCCTATTTGAGATGCCATGAGCCCAAACCTTATCAGAGATCTGCCAAAAAATTGCCTTCAGGATATCGATATACTTCTAGAACATCATCATCATCATCACAACGGCTTTAGCCTGACCAGAAAGTACTATGGCTGGGGTCTCCAGTCACTTCAAAAGTGACGTGGAATATCTCGGAACAGAAAGCTACCGAAAAGGTTAAAAATTAGTAGGACTGTGTAAGAACTAGAAATGGTGTGAGTACGGGTAGGCCATTGACAGCGGCAAACTGCCATCTCGGATAGCATACCTAACCAGTGATTTGAATGAACACGAGGAACCCAGCCAGGCAGACGACACCTGCCCGCTTTGCCCAATGGAACAGTCAAGATTTTCATACTTCGTGATCACGTCGTTGCTTGACTACCGCGCGGTCTTACCCAACCCTAGGTGGTCCCAACAGATAATGTCCGGTACGGTAAACGTTCAGCTGGCATGCGAAGTATGTGCCTCAACTATCGCAGGCTGTGCAACGCAATTAGTAAACCAATTGATGGGGAATTCCGAGGGTTTCGGAATACGCGCCGACGAACGGCCGTATTGTTCACATGACCAGTTCACTTGGTTTGGGATAATTAGAGGAGACAACGATGGTCAAACACAGCCGATCTGTTGATATCTTCGTTGCGGATAGACCACGCTCCAGAACTGTAGGGCAAAACTGAACACATACAAGCATTGTATACCCTTCCTTTAAGCGACAACCGAACGTCTCCTCGACGCCACATATTGCGCAGTTTGGCAAGGATAACTCTTCTCTTTAATCACCTCACCGATATCTCATCTGCAATACTACAGGCTGATATGACAGTTCCATCCGAGTATGTGAATGTGTCCACGATCTCAAGCGGATTGCCTGCAATTAAGGTAGGAGCGGTAATGCCCCAGTCTTTAGACGGCACTTTGCACTTTGAAAGTGTGAAGGGCATTCCATACAAACCAGCTCCGTCATTCACCTTGTTCAGGATGGTCTGTATGTCTTCGGACGAGGGGCTGAGTAAGACGATGTAACCCGCATACTCCATATCGAACAACCTAGCGTCAGGAAGATGCCTAACATCAACAGAGTGCACGGTGATTCCAACGGATGCACATATTTCCCTGGTACTCACTTGAAAATAAGGCAGTTCCAGATGTTATCAGGAGCTGAATTGAAAGCAGCCTTCCTGTCTAAAAAAAGAAACCACGAGTGTTGGTTGCTTATAAAAGCGCCCATACTCTAAGATCGGTCGTAAGGTAAAAATGTGACCTTGAGCATGCCATTCCTTGATAAACAGTCCCAGGGTGAAGCTCAGCCAAGTGAATCAAAGGCTCCTTTGAAGTCCAATAAAGAAAATAAGTGTCGACATCGAAAGAAAACGTCCACCTAAGTCACGCTCGCCAGAACTCAGCCTGTATGGCTGAGCGTTCAAGTTTCCAGCCAATACCACGATACTCGTGCGTCTCATAGTGTGCGAAAGATGAGTGAGTTGGTAGTAAAAGATCGTCCTACTGCAACCCGCGAGAGAATATGCCACAACACAGAGAGAGCGTTTGTGATGGGGACCCCTCGATGCTCTAACAGTGCTTTTGATTCGGATAGCGCAGACGGTTGTTCATGGGTGTCTAGTGAATCAACGCCCCCTATGCGTATACGCCAAGGATAATTCCGAAGCCAGCTTGTTCAATGGTTTAGGCCGCAGGACCTTCAGATAAACGCACAATATGCAGGCGTAGTGAAGTTACCAACGTAGGTTGAAGTAGCACTACACTAGAATTATGAAGCCGTGTTCAACAAGTCAGCAGATAACGATGGCGATGGTCCCCAAAATATGTGCAACAGCTGTCTGTTGAGATATCAGCATAAGTGTTCGGACACCGAATGTGATAGGCTGGAATGGTGTTCTGGGACCGAGCACGGATTTGTACGTCAGACAAACATAGCACCTTGGTGTTTGGCATGATAACATGCTGGTTACGACTTCCGTCGAGAGGAGTAAATGAGACAAGTCTCTAGTGTCTGTCCGAAAACCAGACTGGGAGATCACCAAGTAAATAACTTTAACAAATGAGAGAAACGAGACTGACTGGTTCGATGCGTTATGACGACAGAGAAACAAAGCTGACCAGCGAAACCTCAGCCAAAAATTTACGCTGGCCGCGTTTGAGAAAAATCCTTAACTAATATAAGTTCACAGATTCGTAGTTGTGGGGTGAACTACCGCTCGGTTTTCCAGGCCCAAAACGGAGACCGGTTTGAGGGAACTCACTCAGAGCCTTCAGTTGAAAACAAAACTACCCCGCAAGGGCCAGTGATCGCCCTTTGGGTGCAGCCAACAAATGCAGGATAACTAATGCCGTAGCAGCAGCATAATAGTTGGAGGATTCACAAAGGAAAACATAGTTGGTGTAGTAGGTCTGTCCAGCCAGTGAGTCCAAGACCGAGAATGTGGTTGCGACGTCTGCATATTGTTGCTGGGGCCCGGTGACCAAAATGGTTCGTACGCCCTTCGAATGGGATGCAACCACTCAACGTATCCAGCGCACCTCTACTACCCGCTGGAACCAATAACCGTCATGGTGAATAGCACGCACTCCTTGAGATTTGTCCATGGCTGACGGGGCTCGAGCATGCCAATGCGACACACGGATAGTATGACAAACGGACAACACGTTGTCCGTGTGTTACCATTGGGGCACCTAAAACCCTTCTATGGTGAGGTAACATGCGGCACACCGCTGTACCACCAGAGCTGATGTGACATCTTATAGAAGATCTGGCTGTTAACCTCGAACCTACCACACTCTGGTAGTACTACCGCTCATTGTCCAAGACAGCTTATTTGCCAGGAGAACCCACTTGAAGGGTTATCTCTCGATTCGCAACCTGGGAACGTGCCAGGTGGCGTTTAACCTGGGAGCCTAACATTAAACGTTGGCTAGTGGTGATGAAATACACAAGTGCACGCGATTTTGCGCCATAGATTGTGCTGAAGTGACAGACAACAACGGAATCTCCAACTCAACTCGGAAATACCACGCTCATACAGTGCAAAAATCAGGTTCTTCTGGTATCAAATGGAGGTCCATGTGGTACTTCAAAGGTCTGACACAAACCACTAGCACATTTGTACAGGTTACAGCTGAAGACTACAAGGCGTCTAAACTGTAAAACGGTATAAAGCAGTTAGCAACTGAACCACGTTTGACTTACCGAAAAGACTTGTTGTAGAAGTGAACGGCCGACTGGATCCAGATGGTGATCAACAAAAGTCCAGAACGACGCTGATTGGAACAAGGTTCGCACGAAATACAAGCTCACAATGAACTCCAGGCTCCGGCGAAGTTTACCGTTTTCTGAGCTTCCATTTGTAGTTAAGATATGGCGATAACGCCCCAAAAGTAGCAGGAACGAGTAGGGAAAAATAGGTAAATGATCACACAAACTTCGAATCAAACAGTTGACAAGGGAAAAAAACCGCTCCGGTGGGATCCTTGACGAACGTACATCCTCAAAACACAACGTGGAGCGCAAGCGATAGCAAGAATCCCCTGCGTTGTCATTCTCGTCAGGCGAACAGAGAGTAAAGCCAATCTCAGAGACTAATTCATGAGTTATAGCCGAAGAAAACCGTCGAACGTTGGAGTTCCAACCGTAAAATACTCTGAATGCAGTCGAGAAGACAACATCATCAGCCGGTGAAGGTTGTATACGCCGAACTTGCAACAAAAGGCGCAGCAATGCGTGAATCGTTGAATCCAGAAAATAAGCGTCTTTCGGGCTAAGACCAAAGTTTCCCAATGTGGTGAAAGCAAAATGACATAATCTTTCTACAATGTGCACATCGGAATGGAAAGCGCAAATTAAGGAGCAAAACACTGAGCGGTCTTCTCTGAGATGCGTTAAGAGGTCGATACAAACGCTACGTGTTGACCCCGCAAACACTTCATTAAACGTCACGTAGGTGAATTCGGGAATGAGTGAATATTTTAGCGCTTTATCATTATCAAGCATTCGTTTAGCTGTTGTGTTGCCTCTTAAGCGTTGCCTATGAATAACCCATAAATACTTCAGCAGTTTTTTGTAAATATCCGAACTTTCAGAAAGAAATTTTAGAATAGTCTCACTTTCTTCCTTTAAAACTGCTTCGTCGATGTAAATTTTAGACGCCGTTGACCTCAGCCCCTCGATGAAGCCAGCCACCGTATGGAACCGCGACATGGTCACTCTCTCAAGGTCATTGTGTAGCCCACTATAGTAATGCGCGGCCGAAACCAGCAAGCATGTATGATGTGGATTTGAATTGCGTAACAAAGCGTGCTGCTGTGTTGTTGGCGCCGTTTTAGTCTTCGTCTGTGTAAGTCGTGTGCGTTTTTTACTGGGCCTTTGGCTCATGCTTGTTCGCGTTTTTTTCCTTTTACAGGACTGTTGTTTGAACCCATGCTTCGGAAGAACGCTGTTCCCCGGTGCCTCCACGTTGCTCAAAGGTTGATTCGCAAGTGTCACGGGCACTCGAAGTGGACACGGCCGGCTTATGTGCTACGCTAGCAGGCTGTTTTTTTACCCTGATTGCCCCTGACGACGATTTCAGCGATTAGTTCACGGGTTCAAGTTTGATGGCCGAAGTCACCCGAATCCAATCAGTTTGTCCGTTTCGATGTCCAAAGATTTCTTGTCGTCCTGGAAATCATGCATTGGCAGTGAAGCCTAGCACTGCTCTTGGAGGTTACAACGAGCACCCCTAGTAGCACGAGCGTTCCCTGAGTGTTCCCTGAGCGTTCCCTGAGTGTTCCCTGACCGTTCCCCGAGTGATCCCTGAGTGTTCTAACTAGACACTTTGGGAACACTCAGGGAACGGTGGGAGAAAAAAATGCGCGCAGCCCCATTAAGCGATCTGATCATATGCCGCCCATTATCTGTTTTCCTACGGAGCTCAGTAGCGTCAAACGGAAATCTAATCTCGCACAATAACGACGACGCAATGTTCCAATTAACGAGAAACGATGTAGAAGGCACATACATATTAATATGTTATATTGAGCGCAATTTAAACAGCAACATCTTTATAACTATAACCAGTACGTAATTGAAATCACAGTGCAAAAATGTCGGTGACGAGATCATCGGCTTCTTTTGATGCACGCAATCTGGCCTTCTGAATCCACCTTTGAATGGTTCCCTTGACATCCGCATGCGATACGCCGGGGTAAGCCTTCTTCATGATGGATTCTACATTTAACAAGTGATTAGTTTCGGTGATCGAACATACCAACGATTGCTGCGGCCAACGGTGAGGAGGCAATGGAGACGCGATTGTTCACTCCTCTCCAGTTGATCGTTTTCGCCACATCATCCGTCAGTAATGTTCTCATAACATTACGAGTGCATTCACCCATGGATGTGCCGCCGACACTGCTGAGAAAGGTCACCTGCTTACTGTGAATCGGAAAAGTCAAACATACCAGCTGGGTATATATTTCCGCTTCTTCCAGCTTCATATTCAGCAGCTGCATGTCCCCTATGGACTGCATGGGGAATCGCACGGGGAAGTGTGAAGTGGATGACGTACCGGGAGCTGCATGTTGGAATCGCAATGCATTCACTTCCAGCCGTAGGGCATGCAACTCCTCGCGGACTCGGATGTTTTGGAGAACTAAGTTCTCAATTACACCTGGTGAGAAGGTGCATCTTAGTAATGGAAATACTTACCTTTTAACTCTCTAACTTCTTTTGCTGTGTCGTTATTGCGCACTGCCTCACTGTGTGTTGCTGGTGGACTAATGATGGTGGAGCTAAATGCGTACTGACGGACATTTTACTAATAACATACCTGGAAGCAATAGGGCTGGAGAAAGAGGGCAGGTTCTCCAGTGACCCCAATGTCCATCGTGGTTGAGATTGAGAAGCATGCGACATATTCTCCAATTGTGGTGGTGGTGGAGAATAGTCGATATCGACGCTGTACACTGAAGGTTTTCGTTTCTCCTCCACTTCATACGTGAAGTCAGAACGAACAATAGGTTGTCTGCAAATGTGACGTAATGCGAAATCACTGTACCTCTTACGTTTGCCACCGCGATCCATTACATCCGTGGCGTCCGATGATGGTATGTCAGACAACTGCTCCAGTATTCCTTGGTATTTGTAAGCAAGTTGCAAGTCATCTAGACAATGTTAGTAAAATCAAAAGCACATACCTGTTGCGCGATGCATCTTGACTTTGTACAGCTTCGAACCAGCGGGTGCTGTTATTCCACTCATGAGCAACTTGTGATGCTTCGTGGATGGCAAACCCGGCCAGAGCGCAAACCCTGGCTGCGTAATCCACGACCTGTGCACTATGCCCACGCTTTCGTCATCGAACTCAACAACCTGATACATCTGAAAATGAAAGTGTTCATTAGCGCAAACATTGTTTTGTTGCTCAAGAAGAAAGAATGCAATTAGGTAAGATTCATTCAACTGCGGAATTTCCAGGTGTGCATGACTGGGTAAAATACATAATTGTCCTTCAATGGTAAAAGCAGTCCTTTACACTGGATACGTTCACGGTCCACCCAGCATGTGGATGTGGATATGCAGGAACACAGAAATATATAGAGTCTGCTGGAAGGCAACATCTTTTCAAAAAAATCGCAACAGGTTGCAAAACGCTGTATGCGAATGCGTCTTCCAGAGAAGCCGGTTATTACTGCGGGTAGTCCATCCACCAACACCACGTTGTTCGGCTTGACGTCACAGTACAATACACCTTCGTGGATGAATCTACCCTGTTTTTTCGCTGCTATCGGAATGAGTGTTGCCTTCGCATCATCCACAATTGCACTGTCATCTTGCAGCTGCACATTCATCCTTTCCGTTATCCGTCGGAAGATCTGCGAAGTGGGCATATTTGGTGATCGTACGAAACCGCGCAAAGTTCTCATGTACGACTCAAATGGGAACGCCGAATAAGAGTCCAGCGGTCCATGCAGTCTGACGTCCGCACACAAGTGGCTGACACAGTGGAAGTTGAACACCAGCTCAGATTCACCGTAGATAGCGGCGAACTGAACCAATGTTTTTCGCAACAACGACTCTACGAAATCCACATAGTGCATACACCACTTTGGACAGCAAAGTATGTATATAGAAACCGAAAAGTTCAGGAAGTTTTCGTAGATTCTGTCATCTACCACTCCTTTCAACACCACAGGGCCAATGTACAACAGGAATTGCCGAAATTCCGTTGCCTTCCAACGGTCGCAGTCCACAGTTGATCGACATTTCCTGGGGAACTCACAAGTCTGGGCTCCCCTCAGTCTCATCAACCTACTATTTATCTGAGTAATCTGCGATGATCCTAGACGGATTTTCCTTTCCGTTGGGCCTGCTCTCCATAAGTTCATCAAACGCTTCATCATTCCAAGGCACACCATGTGCATGTAATCAAGTGGAAAACATGTTATCATGTCCACATTCAACCTTTCAAAGGGTGATTGACCAACGTGGTGTTCTTCCTGACGTCGCGTCCTGAAGTCGTTGTTTGTTCGTGAGCGATAATTGCTGGGTGGGAACACCATTTTGCGGTTCACGTACACTCCCGGTGCAGTACATTTTTCGCAACAGTGGTAACCGGTGTGGTTTTTCACCTGTCGGAAAAAAGCTCGGGCTGGTGCATCACCAACTACGCAATCCAAGACGATTTGCACATGGCGGTTATATGTTGACAACAACAAACCATCTTTCAATAAAGTCGACAAGTCTTCTATCACGCTATTCAAATATTCTGCGACATTCACAGGTTTAGAAAGACCGCAGAATAGTCCAACGACGAACACTGGTGTAGAAGGGGATATCAGCCTTCCAAGGATGGGCCACAGTTGTAAACGTGAACTGTTGAAAAGGGTCAAACCATCAATATGCAGCTGAAGTCGCAGAATATTCACGTCTTCCGTCCATCGGCCGCGTACGGCGTTGCTTATGCATTCGGCCAAACCAAAGTGGACGTATTCTCCACCCTCGACGAATGTGCACGCACACTCCCGTGGTGTTCCCAAAAGAGTACGGGCATCCAACGGCAGCTGAGGGAAAACTTCTCTCAAGTGATTGAGCATAATGCCCACGGCTTTTAAAGATAGGCGGGCCTCTACAGCTATCGCGCGGACAATTTCCGCGGGTGTCCTCTTTCTCTCGTTCGTACCGACGACGTCATCTGAAATGATGATGGCAGTAGTGTTGATTGAAATTGTCGCATACCTGCATCCAGCGGCATACAGATAGTCCTTGTCATCACTGCTTGAGTAATAGTCGTAGTGGAAGGCTGAAGAACATAATCAGTGGACTTTGCTTCCGTTAAGGAATCCCCCATGACACTTTCCAAGACCGAAGAAGTGGTAGCAAGTGGACGTTCATCTAGATTTTTCAGTTCACATAGAAAATATCGCCTACCTTGTAAGTGTTGCAAAACTGGAGGAATCAGTTGTTCCTCCCCTGCAACGAAAACCGTAGGTGTATTAACGTTGCCTCCAGAACGCTCCTGCCGCGCTAGTTTGGCCAAACGATAAACGTTCGCACGCGAACAACCCCTCGGCCTTTTCGATTCATTAGTGCTCATTTCCCACGTAGCGAATTAAGCAAGATGGCTGAAATTCGTCCTTTGGCGCGGTCACCATTAATGTGAAGTGGTTCGATAAAACAAAATTCACAGGAGTGGCGTAGGTCTGCTCACACGTTTTTGAGTAGCAAAAAAGGTGTTGTTTATTTTTATCACCCTTTACACATGCGAAATGATACACAAAACCTAGACACAAGGAAGTTTGGTGAGTGTTCCAAAAGGAACACTCAAAGATCACTCAGGGAACGGCTGAGTGTTCCAGTGTGCTACTAGGGACCAAGAATGGAGTAAAATATCAGTCTAACAGAACAGATTAAAATACCAATCTAACAATTCCTCAAGTGGGTGAAAATCTAACGCTTTGAAACGACCCCTATAAGAGCAGCTCTGATGGAAGTTTGTTCCAGTGACTCATAGCCCTGCAAGATAAGAACTGTTGCCTAAGAAAGGTCAGGGGTCGACGCCTACGGAGCTTCCTGTCGTGACCTCTTCGACTGCCAGCAACTAATGAAGAAAAAACTGTGTAAGAATTGGGTCGCCACGGAGTCATTAAATTTCAAGTGGGTAAAGACCAAGAATCTTGAGACGATACTCGTAGGTGTAATGCCGCAATCCAATGACCATCTTGGTGGATACTGGTTGGATACGTTCAATGGCGAGTATGTCCATCTTCAGAGTGGTGTACACGACTTTTCGGCAGCCTGCAAACCCTCCCTACTACAATTGATTGGGCGACTGCTAACAGTCTACCGCAACGGGACGTCAAATCTTCGCTTGCTCTCTCCCAAGGCTTGCTGGAGTTGCAGAGGGCGATTGGTTAACTGCGAAACAGGAAGGCTGCAGGCGAGGATAGGCTGCCAGGTGAGATTCTGAAGAATGGCGGTCCGACGTTGAAAGCGCTCTGCTCCAGCTGGTTCACTCCATCTGGGAGCACGAGGTGATGCCTGTCAGAACGTTCGTGAGGGACGAAGTGGCGGCCCAAGTGCCAGCAGCGCGAATCGTTTCCGAGTAAGACATAACCCTACGCAGTGAGGAAACACGTAATGTTATATAGTCAATCCTATAAACACCATCTAATCAACTTCATTTAGAAGTCTATATTTGTTAAATCGCATGGCTACTTCTGATAAATTAGAAGATCGAATGAATACTTTTGTTGATTTTGGGTTAAGGTTCAACCGGGGTGTTGAAGCAACCAGCCAAAAGGATCCGAGGTTCATTAACCATTTGATGTGCAGTTGGCTTCATACCAAGCCGTTGGGTA
>QNGE01002894.1:0-27835 GCA_008508345.1 Paragonimus westermani
TCATTTTGAATTGTTTTTCAACTTTCTCAATAATATTCACCTCAAACTATCCTTATCTCACGAAGTTGAGTCGAACAATAGTTCATCTTTTTTGGATGTACTCATTACTAGACGTGCAGATGGTATTTTAAAATATCATCAAGTGCACACTTACAAAAGATAATCAGCAATAAAAAGGAATTGATCGCTCACGGGTATCAAAATCAAATCGTTCAAAAACTAGCTATTATGGGGCGGTCTAAATCATACACACGTGGTATGCAAACGGATGGTAATCGATGTGGCCGTGGCTAACATGTGCTGTCAGACTGGCTCTGGCTGACACAATGGATTGTGGGAGATATGAAATGGATTTTTGGTATCGATTTGGTAGTTGGAATTCACCAGATGTGAGGGCATTGCATTGGTGATTTTGTTGGTCCCACTGCCAAGCTAAGCTGGATGCTGTTATCTTATTCCGTTAGATAAACACCTCGCTGTACGAGCTACGCATAACAACAGGAACATAATATACAAGTACTGGTTAATCGTAGGCAAGTGGTTTGCCCCACGGCTTCAGATTCAGCAAACACAAAGTACTGAACCAGCTTCGTGATACATCCACCTGAAAAGCGCTCGATCAAATGGCAAAATCGGTGACTGACCGATTCAGTTGCTTAGTCACTTCGAAATAGTAGTTGTGGATGAGGTGGTTCCTTTACGGCGGCGGAAATGCACTGATGGCCGACCGGAGCAAACCTAATGTGCTTAATTATTAAGCGGTCTGGTTGTCTGCTTTTTTCGAAGAACATTAGCGGTGAAATGCAACCCACCTTCTAAGGTGCCCACAGAGCAGATTCTGGTTCCGTTTGTTAGGCAAGAGGGTATTTCCCAAATAACTACAACACAGACCTGCCTTCTGGCGATGGAATAACTGAATGGTTTATTACGAATTCAGCGAGATAACAGATCAACTATTTAAGCATGTGAGTGTGATCGTACGAGAGTCGCACAAGTGCGAATTCGTCGAACACAGGCAAGGGAATCCTCAGGTACTTGCAGAATATGACCATCAATCGAGTGTACATAAATAAAGTAGCCAAATAGCACGTAGCAAAGAACTGTGTAAGGCGAATTAGATGTACGATTGGGCTCTGAAAATGAATCTAGCAGTTTGTCACTTTTCAACAAACTGAACATCGCTCATACCACGTCAGATTTTCTCGTTCAGACTGATACCATTGGTCAGGTTCGCATGAAATAGGCAGTCACAACGACTAAAATTCCAAGCCACCTATCAATAGTCACAAGTATCTCAGTCTCGAGGTGATCAAACAAGGTGTGTATCGGTCATGTTGCTTGTCAACAGGTATGCAGCGAAATGACTAAGGTCACCTGATACTTTACCGTTTTTTTTCGACACTGAATCATAAAGCAGTTGCCCCTAATCTCCCACTAGCTAACAACACTGCTCGTTAAATTTTTTAGAAGCTGTTTATTCTTTCAGAAATAGGCAACAAAGTTGCGAAGCAGGTTACGGCCTAATAGCTCCACACTAATTTGACCTGTTAGACACTAGACGTGAAGCGTGCTTCACGTTAATATTAGGATAAAAAATCACGGACTACGGTCAGCTATCACCGGAAAGAGTATGTAACAGCACGGTGGGTCTGGCGTGGCAGGTCGGATTAGCGGCCACCTTCACCGCAGACAAGCACATAGCCAAACGAGAACAGTTCCAGTTGGTAACGAGTGCAAACGCTCAGTGCATCTGAAAAAGACAGGTTAGTTTTCAAACACCTGAACCTGCAGTGATAACCAAATGGATTCGAAGATTAAAATGGGCAGTTTTTGTCAGACCCACAACCACAGGTAATTAACGTTGGTCATTGGCCGTATCCAAGCGAGATAGAAGCTTGGAGTTTTTTGACAACCAAATACGCCTGGNCGCCTGGAATACTACTCCTGGTTTGAGCACCGAAGAATAAGAATGTCGATTTTCCCCACCCCCAAATCAGCTCACCGTACTCTAGGGTGGGTAGATTCTGATATACCAGTGGCACCTCAGTGGTAACTTGCGGTGTTCACATAGGAGAACTTCTAGTAAACATTCAGACCCTGCTCATTTGGTTCATTGAAGACAAGAACTTCAACCTAACTGAGAAGTCTTGGTCACAGGGTTACAGATTGGCTTGAACAGAGCGATTCTGTTTATTCTGCTTTCGAACTGATTGAGCGAGCTGAATATTCACACAGGGTTGTGTTTGAGTGTTTGGAGACAATCATTCACTCATGTCTACTGTGAGAATGCTGATGTTGAGGTTAACATGCTACTCACACAAGCACGGAGGATGGAGTGCGAATTTCAGTCTGGACGACTATAAGCGCCACTAATGAGCTCTAATAAGAGCGAAGCTCGAGTCTAGTGCTTCCTCTCGAAGTGGGCTAGCCGAAAGGCTTATCCGGATGGAAGGGCTGTAGTCAAGTGTATGTGGTGTTCAATTTGGACTGATCTAAATCCCCAAATTTCCAGTAAACGAGAAAAAAATTCAATCTGAATTATCTTGATCAATGAAGTTGGTTCTCGCATCATCTTCAGAAATTTTCTGTACTATGGTGAGAAACTTAATGGCAAATAATCGCTGTTGATGTGGTGGCACGTTTAGGGTCGCAGTCGTGAGGGAACTGATTACACTGGATGGTAAAAAGAAGATTTCAATTATTATACCAGTTTACTAGAAAGGCCTAACCAACGAAATGATATATCAAAACGGGCCATCGAGAGTCACTTTCCAGTAGGACTGTTCTCAACTATGCATTACACGTTGCAAAAATGTTGTTTCTGCTTCGTGAATTACGTGTTGGATTAGATAACCTGTAGTTTCGAGCTAAAGTTTATTGGAAGCCTCTAGAGTAGAATCACTCAACAAGTGCACAAAACTGTCCGAATACATCATTCTACGTTTGAATTCAAGGCTGTCATGAAACGATCGTGATGTAACCGGAGCCCAATTATGCTCCATCCATTCGCCAATTACAAGAAGAAGATACCCAAGAGAATGGAACAAACAATTCCCACCAATAGCTTCCGCAGGAAAACCGTCCAAGAGAAACTCGTAATGCTGACGTGAAGATTTCTCCCACATTCACGAATAACTCTTACAAATTATCAGCATTCATATTCTATTTCTGATATGCTGCTCATAGTAGATAATACTAACTAGCACAAAAAACGAGCCAGCTAAATTTAAAAAGCATGCAAACAATTTAAAAAAATGAGCAGTCTCATGCTTTCGTTGCTAGGCCCATACTGCAGAAATCAAAACACCGTGAGAGTATCCTCACTAGCACACGTAGTGCGGTGGGGATGGGTTGCGCCTACATTTTTGACCTTTAGGTAGGTATGTGACGAAAATTCGTTGATTGATGGACCTGAGGACTGGAGAATGATCGGTAAAATCAGTGTTTCTTGTGTATTGTCATTACATACGGTTGAACAAGGAGACGGACTGTGACCGGTTGCATCATTTATTCGGAGTGGACTTCATATGGAAAAGTGTGTCTTGTGTCTCAAATCGTGAAAGAGATTCACACGTATGACATCGATAAGATAAGAATGCATCGCGGAACAAGTCAGCGGCAAATCTGAAAGGGTTGGTGAGGTAATCTTTAACAAATGTAGATCAACGTGGCAATGACGAGAAAAAAATATTGTTCCCCGTTAGTCCAGTGTTAGGGGGTGAACAAATCGGCGATATTCAGCGGACTGTAGATGGAAACTTAGTGTACGAGTGGGTAGCTTTGACACCTACAGAGTGTAAAGCACTGATGTTTTACACGAGGAAGCTTTAGCACACGTGCACCGTTGACGAAAGACGGACCTTCACGATGACCATGGTAAACATCCGGCACTAGGTGTTCACGATTTTTGTTTGTGGATACCTATTTTATCATGTTTCATCCCCAGTCATTGGTCAACATTAAATCACACCTCTGTATATCAGCATGCTCGATCAGCGTGATGACCAGTCAGTCGTGTTACACGTTTCTACAGTCTCATCACACAGATCTGTCAATTTCACAAATGGGATTCATAACTCGTAGTGGAATACAAATCGCCTAACGAGTAATGTCTACTGTGTATTTCAGCCATAAATAGTTGTTTTCTTTCGGAAATATGAACCTGAGAAGACTGTATTGCATTACACCATCAACCAATGTTTGCTAAATGACTATACGCTTGGCATGGGATTCCATAGCCTCCACGGACAATTACGATGAATCCAATAACGCCAACAAAAAAATAGTTTTGGTCTATTCGATCTCGGTCAGTTGAGGTGTATACAACCGAATCCGACTGAAACGTCATGTTTTAACCAAAACCACGCAGCCACTGGATAGGGCACCCTGTAATCATTACCGGAGCTGTTTGCGTCCACCAAAGTAGCAAACTTCCGTCCCCCTTCTCCGGGCCGCTCAATATTCGTTTCAGACCTCAGGTAGGTCGCAACACGATCTGAACAAGAGCCAAACAGGTTAAAGAGTACAGGTGGTGGAGGCCAGCGCCAAGAGACACTTAAGTGAACACTGTCGAACATATTCGTGTAACTTTTGTTGAAGTAGGGCTTTACATGTATAAACAATCAAACTACTACAATGATAGAGTAACTTACCTTCAAATCGACCATATACTCGATCACGGGCAAGTAATGTGGTCGCAGAAATCCACACCATGGCGAGAGCGGTTCTGAGTCAGACTGAGAGGCAATTTCATGCGCACAAGCCAAGAACAAAGTATAGATGTCATCTGGAATACAGATGATTGAACGGAAGGAGTTGTCATAGGAGGACTCTAAGAGCGAAATAGGTTATCTCCATCATTGACAGCTAGACTCAAACAATCAACGCCAGTGTCTAAATACCACAAACGATCAGTAGAGCAGCAAGAGAGAGTAAGAAGACATTGATGGTTCTCACTGTTCTACTTCTTTAATCGACAACCCTTACAAACAACGACAACATTTCAGCCGCTAGTTCTAATTAACCACCATCTCTCGTAGCCACTCCAGTCACAGCCCAGATGGGTCACGAGACCTCAGACTAGACTGCCGTTCGTCAACTCATTAAGAGTATAATGATACAAATACTACATTGGGTGCGGAAAACTTACGCAGAGCAGAAACTACACGTTCGTAAACAGGTCTCTCAATGAGTGTTCGTGTGTGTTTAACTCCAGGCACTGTGTGCAGTAACCGTACTTCGGAATGATTGGAATAGTAGGTATCGAGATACACTCTGATCGCACATACAAGAACAGATGAAATTGAACCAACTGGAATAGCAGCAGTGACAAAACAGAGGTCTAGCTGAGCGTAGTGTTGAACAAGTCGAAGTAATAGTCAAAAGCGGTGTTCCATAATACTGTGCTAGTGTTGATCATGAATCTGTATCGTATGACCTTCTGTGGAATCAAAACCGGGGTAGGGCTTCGATCAAAACCTATTGTGGTACAGAACAGGGTGTACGGGTGGACATATATGGCGCAATCCATTCACCCATTGGTCGATGCTTTGTTTGATCTCATTGGATGACAGGCCATTTGTTTTGTGTTTCCCTAATTTCCAATTTTAATCCAACATTGTTAGTCGTTTCTCGAATGCCAACTGGTCGAGTGGAATTCATCGTTGTGCTTGATCGTGCCAATCGATGCTCCTCATCATGTGATCGCCATCTAGCATGATTACTGGTGGGTATAACTTGCTTTGCTGAGTAGCTTGGGGCTGCGTCTGTTCGAGTCAATAATCAACATCAGCCACCATCACAATGTAAATCGCTTTCTGGCTGGAGGGCGTGGTCTCATAGGAATGCATAGTACTGTTCATTCGGCAACCACCACAGATCCGCAGAGTTTTGCCATCGCTTTCCACTACGGTCATATGTGTTAATAAAATCCCAGAGATGATTGCGCCACCTTTCATCGTGTTCTCCAGGATGTCACAAACGATGTCTCTGAGACCATAACGCAGAAGCTTGCGTTCCAAAAAAAAACGAACAAAAGGATAGTTCGAAGTTCGATAGAGTTAGCCCAATACCACTTGATTGCTCAGAGTTTTGCCCAGTAAACAACCAATTTCATCAGAACCTACAGAAATTGAGGCACCGGATTCGTTTCCAATACCAGAAGGCGGATGTCCGTCATTATCTCCTCATCGCGTCACATCTGTAGAGTAGTTTCGCTAGACGGGTTCAAGCGGCAACCATCTGCGTCACGGATTTCCAGATTTGTCTAACTCACATAGACCTGGGGAACTATCGGCTCACTGTTTTCCGTCTCAGCGATGGAATCAAGTTGTGCCCAGGATGTTGTTTGTGGTGCACAAATGAAATTGAAGTCCGCGCTGAGACAGCCATTTCTGCACCTGATGAGGTCATACTCGGGGCTTTTTGTGGTGTCTTGATGTGACAGTTTTTGCCACACGTAAGATAAACAACAGTTCGAAAACGTCACATCTACCGGAAATGGAATTCACCGTATGTTAGGCACTGTTTGGTATACTTTGAGGCAGATGTATGATTCAGGAGTGTAGTGGCATCTTTCGGAAACTCACTGACAAGCTGTTTTTGGGAAGAGCTTCCGAAATAAGACTGCAGGCTGTTCCATGGTCACCGTCCTCATGTCGCTCCTGTGCTAGCATATCACACGGACATCTGCAAACGACAGATCCTGCCTGATCAGAAACTTAAAAAATTGTCGGAACTATCTACTGCAGAAAAAGCCTCCTTAATTTTCTCTAGGAAAGTCCGAATGGGGATCGCGAGAAAATCGAGCTCTTCAACAAAGAACAGAGGTCCCGTCCACTTGTAATTAGGATGCAGACGGATCAGTTGTTTGATCTGAGACGTTTCCGAATGCCATACCGTAAGTCAAAAAGTGAGTCATCCCCTCAGTATTAGCAGCCTTGTTTTGAAGGTCAAGTTGTCCAACCGGCGAAAACTTCAGAGTGTACTTTGGAATATGACTGTTTCGCTATATAAAACACACTTATTACTTGACGAAACTAATTCAACTGGAATGACTGCATCGACAAAGCGGGAAGCTGACTCGGAACAGTCAGTAGTAAATAAGTCGGAACAAGAGGTATAAACCGCATTGCATGTCATCTTAGAGTTACTGACCATGAATATAGATCACTGTGGTTATACAGGTAGGAGTGAATCAAACTGATACAACACATCACAGTACGCGTGGTCCACTCTATGCCAGTTATCCTGAACCACTTTCAGGTTTGGCATTTGTGTCAAAGCCAATCAACATAGGCCGGGAATACGTTTATTCGTCGTATATGCGTATATACCCGACAGACAGCTTCATATAATGCTCTTCATTAGATGCGCTAATCATTCAGACATTATTGTGGCTCACGATGGTATGAATGCACAGTATATTGACTTTATTCCACGCGGCATGTTGAATGTCCAGGTGTGATATACAGACGATAGTGTACACTTGTTGCAGTCGTTCATGTCTCATGAATTCTGCATATCGAGTTCACACTTCAGCGCAAAGGGGGACAATGTGTTAAATGGAGATCACTCTGTGGAAGCTAGTCATGGGCGCAAACCAATTATGTCGCCGTCAGCTACCTAATAGAGTTCGTCCAGTAGATCGTTTAATTTGAAGCAACCACCTTGATTCATACCATGTCGCTGTTGGTGTTCGTTCCGTCCTATCGTTGGTAAACACAAAAGTCAATTGGAACTTTAATCACAGAGCCGTATGAAGTGCTTATTCAGCACTTCTGACAACCGAATTGCGTGAATTTCAATAGCTATGCAAACGTGTGATGAGAGAATCTATTCTGAAGGATCACACTGGATAGTGAAGAAGTGGAGTTTTTTCGGTTCGGCAGAGTTCAGAAAATAAACGTCGACCAGACGCGCCTCATTACGACTACGATTACTGTCTCTCGGATAAGAAAAGAAGACTCACGGAGAGTCTGTGTAGAGACTGTGAATACTATCTAGCCGGCTGATAGAGAGAGATTGAAGAGATTTTTATCAGGGGGTGGTTGATTGCCGTCTTCCCGAACTCGTGCCTGTACCGGCCGTCGACAATGTGACAGTGGGAGCACTAGTGAAAAAGAAGGCTTCAGCATTTACTATTTGCCACGCGACCCAGAGTAAAATTCAAGTGGCCTCAGTCAGCCCATTCAGTTGTGAACAGTGGGGATATTATGTCTATTTATGACATTCCTGATCATTCGTTGATAAGATTAAAGGCCCAGGCTTTATTTCTCCACCTCCATTCAAGGATGACGACGGCCACACTTTTTCCTTCCATATAGGAGACTGAAGAGGCGCCTCATGATTGGAACATAACAAGAGTCATTCCCATGTTCGAAAAGATGTCATGACATCATGCAACGACCACAAAGGCATTAACCCTGTCTCTATTGCATTCAAGATGCTCACAGTTCTCACAATGCGTCGGATTCTGAAACAGAGATAGAACAATCAAGGTTTCGGCCTGATCGTGACCGTGTTAATCATATCTTCACCTTGAAACAAATAGCAGAGCATCAGCACCTCTTTCTTAAATCAACGTGTGATACTTTCGGAACTGGAGACTGCTTTTGATTCGGTTGCCCGACACGCTCTCTTGTGTTGTTTCCGTCACAGAAGAGTAGTAGGTCAATCCATTGAAATCGTTGTATGCCCACTTTGAGTGCAGAGCGCACTTTTATGGGCAGCTATCTCACATGCTCATCTGACACTCGTATTGGGTGTTATCTAATGGTCAGTCACGTGAACAGTCAGTCGCCGAGTGCGGTGTGAAAGTCGAAACGGACTTGAACAGCGTTACAGGAGAACAAAAGAGAGTAGCTGACCGAGAAAGATGTGTATGGCTAGCCTGAAAGTGTGGTGTGTAGGAGGATGCTACTTCAATCACACATCCTTCCATATAACTAGTCGTGCAGTTTTCCAGTACCAACGTTCATTTTAGTCCGACTGCTGTCGGGCGATTTCGATCTTCTAGACACTGAAATTTTCCATAAATTTTAACAGGTTTGTGCCATATTGCTTACTAGCACTGCAGAATGGTCTACAGAAACACTACAGCGTAGAGTGTGTGACTTGCAACCATGACGTGTAATTCCAAAACTTCCAGACTTATTAAGAAACACTCGAGAAATAAAACCACAACAGAGTAAATTAGCGTGACCATGAAACCCAACAATTGTATGCATTGGCGCCACTGAGAACTGCATCCACATGTCAAACGGAGCCGAGAGCGAGCCAACAGAGGAAACTCGGTTTTGCCAACTACACCATTTTGAAATCAATTATCACAACTTGGTAACCGAGACGACAGAAAAATACGGTGTGCGACTTTTCGTAAACGTCAAAATTCTGCTCTAGTATCATGTTTTGTTCACTATACATAATCCTAGTTGAATGTGCTCTGTTGCTTTCGTTTGACCTATCTGTTAGCCTTTCCTCAACTGAATTGTATTCTTCAATCCAGCAGCCCGTCGCTTGCTCGTTAACCCTGTTCCGTTGTCTCACCTGCCCGGTCTAGCTATCCGTGTGCTGTTCACTCTTGCCCACACGACCAGGGCCGGAACAGATCGATCACTCCCAAATGACGATTGTCTGGCCCTCGACCTGTAAGCGCCAAAATGCTAGCAAAACAAGTCAATATAACGATTTCCTACGCACATTGAATAATGTGTAACCACCAGTGAAAACAAAACGGATCGATTATGGTGCTACTAACAATTTCAGCAAAGAGGTACAGGATGCAACAAACATCGATTACTCGCGCTTCCAGAGGATATTATAACAAGTGTTGCGAAGTGGGCCGTGCGGGTTCAACGGTACAGTCAACAACGGGAAGGGTTGGCAGACAGGCAAAATTGACAGATCACGCAATTGAGTTAGACAACAATGGACCGGTCAATGAAATAGCTTACTGATATCCAGGTATTTCACTAATTCAGTGAATTGTAGGAAGATGGTAGGCGTGAATGAGAATGGGCCACATGTAACTGCAATTATCTGATGAAAGATTACCGAAAACGATTGTTCGTTACCGTTGCCTTCCATAATACAATGGGTATTTTCGCAGAAAAACGAAGTCGATAAATCGATTTTTATTGATCGCGAATGCATGCGAATTAGATATATGTGGACTGGCTAATGGAAACGTTGAGTTTGGCCTAGGATTCTCGATCAATTCAGATACGGTTGCAGGAAGATGACATAGACGGAAGAGAGTGGAATGGTCCGAAGCAGCGAACAGGGAAAACGAAGGCATATGAACATAACCTCATATATATCGAAATATCTAAAATAGTTAACAGGTAAAAACTACAAGGAGTGGCTGGCTATGCCACAACATGAGAGAAACAAAGTAGTGTATGAGGTGAGGGACGAAACAAATGTGGAGAGATGAAGAAGGAAATGTTACAACGATGCACACAGACTCGCAACACGAGCGCAATGGAATATAATTCCTCGTCATATCAGACAACGCCCTCAACTAAAGGTGTTCAGTGTCCTTCGGACCCCAGCCAGGAAGCCCGGAGCATCCGGCTGAAGCAAGCTTCGCAGTGAGTATCGTCGTACCCCTAACCCAAGTCGTACGCTGGCAACCACACTGCCGTTACCAATTTGACCTACCACTTATGAACAACATGAAATGGCAGACGATAAGTTGGTATTCGTAAGATGTGAAGACGAGATCAATACGTTCAATGGTCGACGGGGCGTAATCGCCTCGAAGACACGTCGGTGAACTTCATCACTGCTGACAAGGTGTTCCCACCACACACCTCCAATGCTTCGCAGGCACCAATGGTCGAAAACCGACACACTGTGAGCATGTTCCGCGTCAATCAATCAGGCTTCGGAGCCGTATAATAGGGTTGCCCTTACGGTAGCATTATGCATTAGCTTAGTCTATGAAGAACGATGGTTGCGAGCAACTTTGACGCAGCAAGAATCAGACTAATCCCTCTGTGATTTGCACACGAAGTGCGTGAGCCCTTTTTTTAGAATGGGGACGATGCTAGCCAAAACCCAGTCATTTGTAACACCTTCACTGCTCCCGCGTGTCCAGAAAAGAGCCATCAGCTCTGTAACTAAGGCTGGACCTTCATCGACAAAAAGTGCTGGAAAAAATTCGTCTGGACCGGATGCCTAGCGGCGTTTCAGAAACTTGGTCTTGAGAGAGACTCCTGTTTCCGGGGGCAGAGAAATATCAGCAGACCAGTGGATATAAACAGAGCCTGAAAGCGTTGTCAGTGGCGGGGTAGCCAGTTGAACTGCCGTTGGAAGTGCTCAGCCCAGCGTCCCAAGCGTTGTTGCAGGTTATGGACAGGCACACCATTGACCTCGCAGATTACCCCGCTCACACCTGGCTCGATGCTATCAACTGCTCGGATGAGATGGGAACGCATCCAAGAGCTCCCAGTAACAGCAGCTTGTCAAATCTCGATAGCGCGTTATGTCCACCAGACCTCGCGATCCTCTCGTAGTTGCTACCGCAGATCAAGGCGAGTAGCCTGGTGTGCCAAGTTGTACTCAATGTTGGATGGAATATTACGGCGAACGTCGAGAAATCCCACTGACCATATAGAGACTCAGCAGTGTCCCACTTGTGCACTGCATACCGTATATGCGTGTACGTGATCCAATACCGTCTGGTGGGTGGGGACCTATACTAAAGGTAACCGCACACTGATAAGCGTAAAGCGCCCGAGGCCCCGCTAGTTTAAATGCAAATTTGTGGTTGACAGCGAAGTAGTTTCCCACTAAAACGCAACGCGCACTTGGCACATAATCGGAATCCGCACAGATGTTACAGAACGACTTGCGATCTTGGAAACAGCCACGCCACCTATAGGTAACGGTCATGTGATCAATCTGTGTCCACGATTGACTCAACGATGGAGGTCGCCGGGTGATGCACTGAATACTAGAACGTCGAAACGGACCGTTATCAGTAGAGAGCTGCAACAAACGTTCACCGCTGTCTGTTCGACGAGTACCGTAAGAGTGTGGTCCACCTAAGTTACGCACGTCAGCGCTTAACTGTCTACTTGAGGGTTCAAGTCTCCAGCCAGTAATACAATGTTCGGGCGCCGCGTGGTATTTGGAAGGTTGAGTTGGTGGTAAGAATCATGCTTGACTGCCTCCTGACTGCACTTCAGGGAGGCATATGTCGCAAAAACAAACAGACAGTGTTTGTGAGGGGTGCCTTTAGACGCTCTAACTGTACCTTCGAGTCTGACAGCGTAACGGCGGCTGTTGATCCCTCGAGACGGACTGATGAACCGAGACCAAAAGGAATACGGCATTAAGTGGAATTGAGTTTAGGAAGCAGAAACAACAGTCGACGAGTTGCAATTCAGATCAATAAACCGATCAAGCAATGGCGTCGTAGGAGCTCGACTTGGTGCAGAAAGTAACCAAAGGTCTGTGAAGGGGGAATCATATGATCACAAATGGGATTGAGAAGTCTATCAAAGGAATTTTATGGAGTTTCAGGAATTCATAACGCATATTCAGTTACGAGTAGTTCAAGTCCCAACCTTGTATTTATCGGCTGGCTGTCATTCGTCACTGTTAGCGGTTGTGAACTTCGACCCGGCGAGTTACATTCAACTGTATTAGTCTGCGTGACAGCAAACAACCGAGACATGCGTTTTTTATCCTTCTGTACTCTTCTTTGTTCACTGCCTTCGAGATGGAGTCCAATAATAGTCTAGCCTTTTTAGACATTTTACTCACTAGACAGTTAGATGAGACATTGTGCCACTCAGATTTTCGTAAATCCACTTGGCGTGGCCAACATATCTATTCTACTAGTTTGCATCGGTCAACTACGAACGCGGGTTAGTTAAAAACATTATTCATTCGAGCCCACCAAATTTGTACGGCTGATACGTTAGCTTTCGAAGAGCATTTCTTAACGAAGATGCTTCTTGCTAGTGGATATTCGCAGGAGTTTGTTGGCACCTATAGCAAACGGAAACAAGCTAAAACGGTTGTGCACACTGTCCCCCAAAAAGAATGTTATCATACAGTTACGATTTCGAGGTCAATTGACCAATGAATATAGGCATTGGCTTTAATTTGTTTTATTTCGAACTTGTCCTCCAGCTAAATTGTAGCTCTGGTAATCAATCGGGAGGGTAGATCTGAGTAAAACTAAACATTCCTCATCTGACCATCCTACCTCTCATATTGCAGTTGCAATGACATTGACAGAACGGGTCGATGCCTTCATCAGCAGCTGATCAGTTCTGTGAAGCAAGGCATCGGCGAAAAACAACGCCAACTATCATTTTCCATTGCCGAACACATTCAGATGACCGGTCATGTCAGTGAATCCGAGTAATCCATTCACTATGTTATTACGTAACTCAAATTCGAAACTTCTGGCTATCAGTGAAACCTTATTGGTCAAACACCGAAAACCAGCTCTGTGTCCAAAAACTACTGATTCAGACTGTATCCCGTAATTGGTGGCGAATTTCCGACCCCTAACATTTTATCTGTTCGATTCTAAGCTATTCGCATCACAGTTTGAACTGATTTTTTCAAGTAAACGGCTGAAGAGGTTAAACGGAATATCGACATTCTGCAACATGTCTTCTCTTTGCTTTGTTGAACTGGATAGAAGACCCAATGTTTTGAAATCCATATAATAGTGATAATTATATTATCTCGAATTTGATCGGATGGACAATTTCTGTGTCACGGTAACGCTGAACAAGAACAACCAAATAAGTGTTTTGATGGTCATTTCAATGATTAATCTGAGAGCTCTGCTCCAAGGGAATCGTAATTGGTCACTCACTGAAGCACACGCAGTGAACGTGTGAAGGTGATGTGACACTTTGTTTGACTCTCTTAAAATCCAGCCATAAAAGACCATTTTCCCAATTTTCGAATTGCAATAGTTAGATCGGTAGACAAAATTTGCAGGATGATAGTGACGGCTTATGTACTCACATCCATTGCGGTACGTACTATAGGAGAAAATGAAAGATGTCAGTCTTACAACCTCATTTAGCTGGCTCGAATCTGGCACGAAAAGAATGACACTTACCTGCAACTCACCACCCCACAGCATATGCATTGGTGGAATAAACACTCATCTACAGCGAATGAAACTATTGGTAATGCTTTTGTTGCACATGTCTCGGTATCAATCCATCACGATGCTTTTGCCGGATATCACTCATGTACCCAACTACATCAAGATTCCAATGAGCTGAGTATGCTGGCTGTCAAGAACCAAAATGTTACACTTAGTTGCGAGGTGGGAGGTGGACTGATGAGGCAGATAGAACAGAACACGTAGAGATTCAAAGTGAACAGCTGAAGAATGGCACGAATATTCTCAAACTCCAGTGACGGTGGCTCAGTACATGCATAAGTCGCTACCTGGTCAACTGGCAGCAATGGGCTAGCCTTGCTTAACCACGCCACCAATTGTCTTGGCTACAAAAACTCACTTGGAAAACATTCACTGTCAGTACTGCGTGTCCAGAATAACCGGGTATTTCGAAATGATAGTGCCCAGATCGAATGATACAGTCTCGTAGGGACTAGCAAGTAATTTTAAAATGGAAACATGACACCTGTCGGGACGAAGTCATGCCGGCTGCGTTGTTTACTCTTATGTACAGTCAGGCGAAAAGGTGGTACACGAAGGACTCATGCGAAAATCGATTAATCGAAAAATGAACGGCATTAAGCAAGGGTTGCCTAGGCAATCGACACCGAGAAGTGCGCGCACGTGCGTACAGGTTCAGGGAGTCGAGAGCCGTATTAGGTATGAGCCGGCTAGCCTTTACCAGCTGACTCTGACCATCTGTTTCATCTGCGTGTGTGTAACGTGCATGTACGGGCTGTGCAGACTAAACACTAGAAGCTCTATGCCCACTGTTTTGTACAGCAATAACTGAGCACAACGAAAATAAACCTAGGCTGATACTAGGATAGTTAAGCTCACAAGCATACTGACCTGGTATTATTCTAAATCATGAAAGACGATATGTCAGTGCGAATAGTTCCTGCATATACCGTTCCAGTATAGGGTGCACGATCAGCACGGAATCGAATGACAGCAGGACAAACGATGACAACGGAAAGTGTTTGCTGGATAGATCACGTGACCGTGCACTGGAAGGGGTTTGGCGATTGAGGGAGCCGGCTTACGCTGCACAGCGGTGACACGGCGCACATCAAGCCATAGATGAATGTGTATGGACGTGTTCCGTCATCCTAAGACGTACGCATCGGCCAGTTCCGACAATAAAGGAGCCACTGCAGATGAACCGATGTGAACAGCCTCGGTATCTGTTTCCAAATTAGAGGATGTTGGGGATTTCGTGCGGCAGAGCAGGCACAATGAACTCGCAGTGCACATCTATCGAATGGATTGAATCAGGAAGCTTGTTGGAAACGGCCCACCTCCTTCATCAGACAGACCTATATACACAGGTTTCCTTAAAACGAGTATATTGCGGCTTTGCAATTATACATTTGTTATGCCACTCCTTTGTTTTCATCGGATTACAATTAACGACCGATGTTACGAATAAAGTTCAACCTAGAGTCCAATATGTCACATGTGCCAGTGGGTCGTGTTCCATAAAACAGAAATCGCATTAGAAGGCATTTTTGGTGAAAAATTGAAAACTGTTGGGACGTAGATATTGTTCAATCCGGTTGGGTTTCTGACGTAGCGTCTTCAATGAACCGTAACCGCGTAGTCGTATCTCCTCAGTGAAGTGTTAGAGCATAGAGGTGAATGAGGCAGTAGATCGTATGTGAAGGGTGTGCGGGCTCGGGACAGAGTGATGAGATGATAATGAGCTTTTCTCGTATAGTGTCTTTCTAACCAGTCCCAAAGGTCATACCAAACCATTTGTAGACCCAAAAAGCCCGATGGGTTCCCAACCCGCAGTGTTCGCCATCAACAGGGCTTCTGACGACGGACGTTCCTTGTGATTGGGAAAACCAATTTATCACGCAGTTGGATGATCAGACAATTGGGCTGCCGTAGAAAGCTCAGCTCCTAACTAGTGGATTGCTGTTCGATGACAAATGTGATAAGCGGGTGCAACACATCTGTGTTCCATAAATACGTCGGCGTATCATCAGTAAAGTGTAGTCCATAAACCCCTCACCTAATTCTGGGAGGATCAGGACGGCCGGATGGTAACGTTTTCAGGAATGAACAGGTTTGACCCTAACTGTTTACCGGCAAAGCTCACTCCTCAATGTAACAATTGTGATTTGGAGCAGTTGATAAATGTCCTCCGAAAGGGTTCAGATGCTGCGGAACCTGTTATTCATCTGGTTTTAACCCATTAGGGCCCAGCAACGGATGGACTGAAATATGCGACAACACTTGCCTGGACGACTCAACTTCAACAGAATCGAACGATGTAACATCATTGTCGCAATGAAACCGCACAGATACAACCAAGTGTCCCAGCACTGGTCAATGGATGAGTGGTGAATGAACGTAGCCATCAACCAAGTTACTGCTTTCCCTGCGGTAAGCGTCAGAAAAGTGCTTACACTAAAAGGAATATTGCGACCGATCATTTTGATACGAGAACATGGTCGATGGGGGTATGAGCTACGTACTGAGCTAAAAACTATCCCCCCCAAACTCACACTTCATTGAGGAAACACGGATAAGCAGTGTGGATGATCGGCTAATGAGATTGTTTGCAACCGTTTATCACATTGACACGTTCAACCTCTTGTGCAATCACATAAGAATTCAACACGGGCAAAAAAGAACTATTGTATTGTAGCCGCACTCTGTAAAGAGTTTTTGTGTTTATGAACTCCATCGCAAATGTCTGACCGTCTGTTCCTCCACAACAAACAGAGCCTCACATCAGGATGATGCAAAGTGAATGCCGATTTAACTGTTTAAGTGACTCAAGTTTACACAGCACTTCGTTATGAACAGCTTCTTATCGTTCAATCTATTGCTTTTTTGTAACTCCCCAGGTAGAAGAAGTGCACGTTCAGGGCGCCTACATACTGTGCGCCCATACTGTGTGCTCAAGGATAGCGAAAGGTCAGTAATCGCATTCAGAATTTTATCAGAAATAAAGAGCTTTCAAGTAATTATCTTCGGAAAGCGTCAGTCTTCACTGCTAGTGATTATGGTGGGTCAAACGTCCCACGCCGCTATAAACGAACTGTTCACAAACGTACAGTTTTCTTGCAAACGGTTGGTATACTTTACATCACATTTAATTGTTTTTCATTATGCCATGTGCCCAGGGTTTAACAAAATTGACGGCGCTTTGCAATTAACACTACCCTATAGAGTCAAAAGTGGAATCAAACTAAAACATGCTATAGTCTTGCTGAACATGGGCTGCTTAGGCACAGCATTGCAACTGTGTGCATACTCGGTATTTTTGTGAATGCAGGACAGGTTAACCATGCAGTATAATGGAGCATTAAAAACAATCCAGTAATCGAACAGTTAAAATAATGATCCATATTTCCTGTTTGCACTCTAAAAATTAGGTGTGGGGGCATTTTTCAACCGTATGTGAGGACCAGTAATGACAACTGTCAGCAGCGGAAAACCTTGTTAATGCATTACGCAGATAACCTACCTTTGGTGAAGCTTTTTTTACTAAGGCGATGCTTTTTCAGTATGGTTTTGTATATCTTCTTCATGAAGGGGCCTTCGCGAAATTTGGTGTACTCCAACACGCTGGATTTGTTTTTCTCTATTTCTTCGTTGTAGCGTTTGCAATAGTCGAAAAACCGCAACAGATGATCCGCAATCTTGATCCGTTTCTGATCACCGTCAGAGTCAAGCGAAGGAGTATGCTCTTTTCCAGGAGCACAGGGATGAGATCGATTCGGAGTGAGCGGAGGCAAATTGAAAAGCTGATGCAAAAAAGTGAAATCCACATTAACAGTGTGTGAGGCACGCCTGAAACATTCGAGCAGAAATTTCGCTGTAATATAGTATTAGTACTCATGAGTAGTCAAAGACAATAACAGAATACGGTCACCAATGAATATTGCGGTTGGATTATTTCGAGGGAAACGATCGGATTGGGCTTAGGAGTCTTCCTGACTGACCAAATGGCATATGGCTCGTCTGTGTGTGCATGTTTGATCAGATAAGTCTCAAAATGCGTGATTTCCGTTCTACGGCACGATTATTTGTCTGCGGTATACGGGCCGGAGGCACTACTGATGTTACCCAGTTCATCCGTTGCCGGTACATGTGGCCAGTTCAATTACAACGTTAAGAAAATACTAGCATACGATATTCATTACGTAATATCGGACAAAGCTAATTTGCTTATAATCCCAACAGTTTGACAATGAGTTGGAAAATCGATCTCTTGAGGCACAGGATGCACCAATCAAGCACAGTAATAACTGCGACTGGCTGCATAAGTCATACCTTCGGGGGACAGTTGCAGATATGCATCATATCAAGCAGAAAGTTCCACCGGTACTCGCTTGAAATGTCCCGAATAGATGAGCCAAGACTCCGGATTACCAAAGTTCCAAAGCTTTCACTCTGTATCACCCGGCTAGCCGTCGGAAACAGACTGAACTCAGTGGTACTGTTACTCGGCTAATCAAGCAATCCGAAAAGCGAACAAAATTCCGTATGATATTTGAGTCAACACCATTCACAGATAAATGCACAGTACATGCAGTCCATTACAGAACAAGAGTGCCCTACTAAAAATGGCTACCACCAGAGTCTAATCCACTCAAACGATCATGAAATCACCTGTGAAGGGATTTTTCACAAAAGCCGCTCAATTTTTCTGTACGGCATCGAAGAAATCATGGGACCGTCTCTCACAATACCCAACCGAGTTCAGCAACATAAGCAAAACATAGACTGGACAATTTCTGACAGACGGTAAATCACAGAAATTCTAACTGCAATCAATGGTACCACGGTGCAAACCAGTACACCCCATAAACGATGGACATACAAAAGGACAACACCGAATGTGCCAGGTTAGTCCAAGGACGAGGAATAAAGATCATACACATTACTTCAAATTTCGGCCTTGGAAGTCGTGGCGCATATAGGTAAAGTAGCCATGAGGTAGTCTGTGCTTATTCAACTGAGTCAGCACAAATGATATTCATCATCACCGAAGCTGAATGAATAAGAGCTCCGGATAACGATGAGGTGGCTGCCCAGTTGGATCTCTGGCACGCTACTTCAACGTCATGATTTCAGGCCAGAACGAAGGCGATTATGGTTCAGTGGTTTTCTGACATTGAGCGTCCGAAGATATGAACACAGACCAAGATTCGCCTCCACAACGCAGATGGGTCCGATGGAAGTTAGATGATGTGTCTGTGAGGTTTTGAAGCATATAGTTCTCCTACTTCCAAGTAGTATAGCAGATTACGGAGATTAATTTAGAAACTTCTTGTTAATCAAACAAACGTGGAGACGAATAGTGCTCTATCAGTTGTTGTGGAACGTTTAAATCACGTTCAAAGTCCACGAAACTAAACAACAATTTACAGAGCACTACAATGAAAAGTTGTAACCCCGAGCTACAATGTGCAAATGTTTCACAGTGGGTTAAACATTTCAAGCCAACTACTCTTTCTAAGTGGCTGCAAATCGATCGTAACATTGACGATTGGTAATGCACTGTGGTCACGCCGGATCTATTCGGCTCAGAAGCTTGAGTTTCACTCGCTGATTATCGCCCACTTATGATACACATCTCTTTTTCAAATTGGATTTTTATATATACATAATTTGGGAAAGAAAAGGTGATGAAAATCAATAACAATAGCGATATATCGCTGTCCTGCACAGTTGCCCATCAGAAATTTCTGTCACCTTTTGAACTCCAGTCTAAAAATCTCCAAGAGTTCTGGCGAAAAAGTCTATACCATACGTAGTGTTTAACACGGTAAAAGTAACCAGAATATGCTATTGTGATGGGTAACTAAATCGGAGGCAAGATTATTCCAACTCTCGGTGGAATAACTCAAAGCGGCGGTGAGGTATATTCAAAAGTTCATAGCTAGGGAATTGCGGAAAATAAGGATGATTGGATGAGCCATCACGCAACGAAATTGGATCAACGGACAAGAAGTGGCAAGTAGAAAACCTACGGTAGAAGGTGTCAGCCACCTATAATGTCTAAATGGAAACCACCACTGAGCTATGGATTGGAATTCGGGCCCATAAACGCGAGCGCATGCGTGGCGTGAGAGCGAGCGAGTTGGATAATAATGATCGTGCATGAGTGAACGACTCTATGTTACACTATGACAGGCAATGGGCTGACTGCCACGCAACTCGACCGAGCCGATAAAAAGAGACCAACGCACCGAATGGTTGGGAGAATATGCACGCTCCAAAAACATGCCGGTGAACCTTACCATTGCTGATGCAGTGTACCCACCACATATCAACAGTGCTCCGGAGACACCGGTAGTGGAAAACAGACACTCTGTAAGCATGCTCTGCGGAGGCAGACCTGATACCCCAGTCATACGGAACTGCTCGTAAGGTTGTGTTGTGCGCACGATCCATAACAGAACATACTGATAATACAGGCGATATGAGGAAGCAAACATCATCAGAGTTTTAGCTATACAATTTGTAACCTAATTAACTGGTCTGCCACAGCCGACACAACTTCCAACGTACGGGGATTTTTTGACTCTCTCATACAGTTCCCTACCAACACCGATGCTGATAGAACATAGACACAGTTTGGTGAACAGAACTATGCCACTGCAGAATGCAGTAGACATTCATCGATCAAATTTGATCGGGATGTCTGCCAATTGCGGAACACCGTACAGTACTTTCCGTCCCATCAAAATTATTTATGTAAATACAAAAGGTCTATAGGTCGCGAGTAACGCTCAGAATAAAACAATTCCAACTGAGCCCGCGGTAGTTTAATGGCAACGGTGCCCAACTATCAATCGCGCGATTACCGGCCCCAGTCAAGCTGCCACAATTGCTTCTGTTCAGGTAAAAGCAGCCCAATAATATCCAGTTCATATATGACCTTACATGTCACGTAGCAGTTAAATTCATGTTCTGTAAATGCCGGAAAGTTGTCCTAATTTAATTTCGATTCAAGAACATTTATGAAGAAACTGATTGGTGTTCGTTTGATATTACAACGAGCCACAAGTGGACCCTCAATAGAACACGGCAGGTCAAGGTCGTTTCAAGTTGTGCATTTACAACGGGCAAAATGCACGGAGATCACCAACAACCGAATAAAACTATGGGGGAGGGGGTGGTAAACCAACGAAGTAAACATGACAGTATCCATCCATCCGTCGTTACTTTCGCACTAAACGGCGAATCTAATCACAGTACTATTCGGTCGAGCCCACAGCCGTTTGTGTATATGCATGGAAACGTTTTGAGGTTTCCCACGATTAACTCGATTATTGTGATTTAAATAAAATGATTAAACAAACGAATAAAGCAATAAACAGGTCACTGTTAAGAAGTGAATTCGAACAGTTTATTATGACCTGATCAACACAACCCTACATCAAGCAGTACTGACAGTATGCGGGCAGAAATTCGTTTGCGATTTTGAAAAAAGCTTGATTTGGGACACATGACTATACATTTGGACATCCCAATTACGCCCGGTTGCCAAACACTGGACCGGATTTTGAAAGAACAAGTGCGATCTGGTGACATACTCCAACGGGTACCCGCTGAAAAATTGACTTAACATCTTGGCACTCCTACATTGGAGAACTACGGCGTACCATGCAGGATATTGGAACTATCCAGCAAACTGGTCCAAACGTAGTTCACGATGGTGAACATCAAAAACTAACAGGTGATAAAACGAGACCGACACGTCATGCACGCAAAAACTGGCACAAACACAATGACATCGACGTTCGTAACGATGACTAGAAGTTGCGTTATGAAACCTTTCGAAACGCACTCTGAAAGCAAAACGTTTCAGCATCGATTTCACCCCAGGTACAGATCTTGATTCGAACCCGCAAATATCGTGCCACCAGCCGAATCTCCCACTTCCTGCGGTTCTTAATTGTACTTGAATGGTTACAGACATCAAGCCACGCCCTACAGGTAACAAATGATGGTCTTTATCTATAAAAAACTCACTGGTGAACCATGAGTTCTGAAGGAGCAAGACTGAGACAACGATGCTCACATCAAGAGAACTTACTCCGTTGTAGAAGGAGTGCCCACTTTGAAGTGAACGTGCCACCGAACTGGTATAAAATTGCACATTTGAAGGCGTGAATTGGAACGTATCATTCCAACGAATTGCGAACTTTTTGCCTAATGCGTACAATTCCTCCAAACCTCTGGGTAGCAATTCCTTGTCATCTGCATCTTGAAATGGTATCGGATAATCCAAAAATCCATCGGGCAATCGGGCGTGTTTTCTATTGAGAAAAAGGGTTGAAATAAAGTTGAATAGTTTGGGCATCGTGTTTGACATGTTATTGATAAACAGATTGGAAATAACACAACGTTACGAGCAAGTTGTAATACTCTACGTTTCAACCACCTCGGGTAACCTTCCTCAGGAGTGTTGTAATCGAAATCCTGGATTTCGAGGTGGTTGAAACGTAGAGCATTACAACTTGCTCGTAACGTTGTGTTATTCCCAATCTGTTTATCAAGGGTTGAAATGAGTTCAGAAATTTCGACAAATGCTCGGAAGGGAAACAGAGCAGTGAGATTATTTTGAAGTCTCAGACACCACCGTAATTCAAGCTGCAGCCTGTCCTCTACTTAATCTATGTATCTGATGCGGAAATCAGTTTACCTTCAGGCTCACACAATATTTACTGCCACACCACGAAATAGGATGGTTCCATATGAGCCGGATTCAAGTTGCCGAACGTTGGACAGTATTCGAGGCAACAGGAATTCGAACCAATGAGTGTTGCTTAGCGAGAATAATGTGAACCGCAGTGGACAAAATGCTTAGCAGCGGTACGATTAAGACGACCATTGCAGCATCAATACGTTGAGCCTGAGAGGATTAACACTTTCCGGCAAACGATCAGTTCGGTGATGTCAGTTAGTCAGATACTGAAAACAGGAACTTTGTGACTTGACAGAATCACCAGTGTATCAGACAGAGAAATAAGATGTGGGTAGCGAGCTTAGCTGGATGTTGCAGCCAAAACCATCTGCTTCAGATGCATATAACCAAATATTTCGGAGTAAAATTGGTTCATGAATACACACGTGTGAAGTGTGGAGAACTGTATATTGATGGACAGGTTAGTGTACCTCGTAAAAGAAAACAAATGAGTCACATTGGTAACACGACTCTTACTTTCGCCAAAAATGTGTCTGTCTCATGTTCTGAACTGACTCGTGAGACGAAACTATATCAGCACCTCGGATTCTATCAATATCTTCCGTGCCAATGAGTCGATAGTTAATTTCGGCAACAAAGGAGCAAAAGGTTGTGTCGGAGAGCACCAACGCTTCGGACGAATGTTTACATCATATATTCTAAAGCTCGAACGACTGCGTACGACTCACGAACTACGATACACCAAGATAGGACGGCAGAGAAGACGAAGACAGCAGTCTCATAATAGCACCCGAACCTCTGACGACAAGACCAGCGAAAATGCTGCTATAGTCGTATAAAATTGTGACCTTCAATGCCACACGAGGGTAAAAACAACTATCCAAATGGACGTAAAGTCCGTATTTTATGAATGACATAAAGTACGTCAAACTGGACTTCAGACTTCTGCTCCTAAGGTTAGGTTTATCCTAACCCCAACACAAACGCTGTTAGAAAGCTGAAATCTCATTTCCCAAATTGGCCAGTTTCCATCTTCGTGACATGACTTAGACACCACGAATGCGGAATGGGTGCACAATTTCATGTGAATGAGCTAATGCCTATGCCATCGCCAGAGTGCCACGGCAATTACAGTGTTCTGAAAATGATGACGACTATCGGGTTCTCAAAAACCCTGACGTCTACGTGACCAGATCATGTTTAGCCAACGCGTGGGCATGAACGCACCACAGCAACCTGAGGTGACTACAGAACTTTGTAGGGGTTGTGTTTTGTACTTTCATGCATAATTCTTTGTAAAGACTGTTCAAACAAAATCCAAATTACAGCTTTTTAATGGTCAGATGTTGTGGAAATTGATTGTCAATTTTTTAACAAGGAAATGTTGAACAAAGCGTACTACATACACCATACTGCTAAGCATTGTAAGTAATTGTTAGGTAACGACCGTTTACGCTCAGTTTTCATGATACAAACGTCTTCACACGTCGGTGCACGGACTCAGTTTAATGGGGCACGTTATTATAGCGAAAAACCCTCATTTAACAAAATGAGTCTGAACAATACTCATCCGGCGCGTGTACTGAATAATGGTCATAATTAAATCATAATTAAATCATCTTTGCTTGGTTCACTTGTTCCCAGTCCATTGCGAACATTGCACATTCTCGTCCGGTTAGATTCTGAACAGAACGAGCGCATGTTAGTAGGAACGTGGTTGTGCTGTAGTCCCACCTGATAAACTTCTTTATAAGGGACACAAATACGAGTAAATACTGCTGATTTGTTGGTTATAAAGAGACTTTCGTAATAATCAACTCAAGAGTATGCTTTATACTAAGACAATATTTCTGGACAATACACTTCTCTCATTGTAATAAACTTTCCGTTATAACGGAACTCCACCATAATCTCGATGCTACCAACCTTGCATTAAGTTTGGTAAAATAACAGTATTAAATGATCAAGTAAAACATTATAACGGAAGCTCATCAGCTGTCTCATTATCTCCGCAACAGACACAGTGGGTGCCCCGTTAGCTTTCAGTGTGAATCTAACACCAACAAGCATTCGAAAAAATTGATGGTTATATAACCTAATCGGAGTTCCAAGTGGACAGTAGCTATTGTATTCGAGATGATTTACGACTAACTACCCATGATGGGGAAACCATGAAAAACAGTGGAAAATTCACCTACGGAGGTGCACAAAATGTATTAATTACTCAGTTTCATCGCTGATTACAGGTGGCGTGAATACAACAGGGATTCAGACTGCGAATCGTGCGAACAGACTTACATTGGAAGATGCGAAGGCGAAATCATGGGAGTTGTATCAGAACTGTCACACTTTGGCCAGCTTGATATACTTGCTGACACTTGTTAATTCTCATTAGAGTTAAGTAAAGCTGAGCGGGATTGGATGGAAATCACTTCGAAAGTTGCTTGAAAGTACCTGCATTACGGGACTCATAAATCAGTTACATTTATTCAGACCTTCCAACGAACGAGGTGTCTACATCGTTTGATTTTGCTCCAGCTTGGTGATAAACAGCTTTTAATCTTAGGACGAACTATAAGTATGCTAATTGGTTGACCGATGGACAGTACAAGTTAAAGAATCATCATAAACAGTTTTGCTTTCGTTTTGACCAATCGACCAGACATTCAAGTCAGCGACCAACACGCAATGAGACGCCGTTTTAGCCACTCGGTCACCGGGATTGTGAACATTGCCGTTGGTCACAACCCTCTCAGAATGAAATACATCTACTTATCCCTTTCAACAAAAACCACTGCACTTTCATGCCTATTCAATGTGTGCTTCATGCATGGACCCATATGTAAGTATTTTCACTAACAATTGCAGTTGGCTGACTAACTTGCTTCTGTTTCACACTTGTTTTCCCTCCCTTTTGTCCACATCCGCACTTCATCTTAGAGCACTTGAGGCTCCAAACCAATAATTTCAGCCTTCCGCTGTTTCGTAGAGTTTAACCACCGTGACTTGAAGAATTTCCATATTAATCCAAATTCACCGTTCACGCTTTTTTCCTCGCTGATCAGACTGAACGCCTTCTGTCGAAAAGTGCTCCCCTCATTCCAGTAATTTACTCTTTTTGAGTAAGTCCTCTCCAGCTGTTGAAGAACTTTCTAGCTTGCACCGATCAAGTTCAAAGGAAAATTGGCCAAACTTCTGGGGTGCACTAAAGTTATGTCCGCAAAACGCACGCGTCATTCCTTCCAATCCAACCCGTCGGGTGCAACATACGACCGTGGCACAAAAAGACGGACGCAGAGGTTCGACCCCTGGATTTTTTTATGAGCAACTGAGATGGAACAGGGGTGCATGTGGCAACTCAGTGATAACGATGCACGTGACTACTAATCACATCGTGAGTTCGAGCTCTGTAGTCAAGACTGTCTCCGTTTAGGTTTGGGCAGTTTGAAAGAATCCAGCTTACGTGTAACCGTGTTTGCCATACGACAACAAACACCTCGAGGTGTGAAAGCTGAAAAACGCGGTGAATACACGGATATTTCCACATGGTGAACGTGTACATTGGGTTTAAAACCTATAGTTCTGTTGTGTAACATACGTTCTCGTTTACGAGCAGTATAACGTGACCCCGCCTCCTGAAACCAAAGGGTAGGAATTGTGTATATGCATTGTGCGAGACGTGTCACCAAGAGGAATGACGACGCACTGCTACCTAACGGATGCGGGTACACGTTAGTCATGCAAGTTAGTGTTCGTTGTTCTACGTTTTCGTGTAATAAAAACCTTCCCAGGTGAAGCGTCCTTTGTGGTCACAACAGTCTCACTCATAACAGTAAAAGACAGACAAACATAGCTGGTCACATTTGTAGTAGAGAGCCCAAAGACAATACGTACGTAAATGATCAATCAGGAAGAAAAATGACGAGAGGGGGGTGAAATTATGACTAGAAAACAAGAAATGCCCTACTAGTCAGGACAAAAAAGTTGTCTGTAGACAGGTTTGGAGGAGGGGTTTGATCCTAACAAAAAATTCGTTGAATTCCAGGATGCATGTGCGTTCCTTCATTGGCAAATTTATTCGAGTGCAAACAAACAATGGTCGAAACAAAGCGTGCACAACTCACCACTCAACACGTATTTCGACATAATGGAATAATATCCCCCATCACAAAAAATAAGTTGCTGGTTTGCACTCCCGCTTATCTGACGAGCACAAACAAGAACAGAAAAAATTCCGGGAGGGTAGTGATGACTGGAGAGGGAACACTGAAGAATCTCAACATTATCCTGTTATCGCACCACCACATTAACTTGCAATTTTAAAAATTATGCGTCTAAATTTTATTGCTTACTTTCGTCTGGCCTACTGGACCAGCATCAAACAGATGGCTAATGTAACGTTGAAACTGTACATCAGTTGGTCATTCCGTTAAAAAGTTATGGTCAGAACTCATTGAAGGACACATCTTGGTTCACGCCTGTCTACTATCTTCTCCATCACAAGATCGTTAAGCATCGCTTTCCTTGATGGCTGTACAAAGCACATAAGTATTACATCCAGCACCGGAAACAGTCATGCACTTTACCACACTCTCAATGATACCATACGATGAACCACGAGGTCGGAACGGACACACACATAAACGGTTCCGTTGTGGATTGACTAAATGACCAATGAGTGCGGTTCGTCAATTTCAGAGAAAATTTGCCGCTTTTTAAGAAGAGATACTAGAATTTATGGCGTATTGGATGTATATGTAAATTTAGACGTATTACTTATGTGTAATTAATAGTGAAAAACGACCAGTCTCTGCACTCGAATCTACGTCAACCAGCAGCAACGAAACATAAATGGTTTTTCATAATATTCGGCAGGGCCGGACATCACAAACAGATAGGCATGGTGCAGATCTGGTTATATTCAACTCAGCTCCAATATCGAGAAACCGAACATGACGAGTATCTTGTACGCCTCCATTTGGATCCGC
>QNGE01002894.1:31451-52350 GCA_008508345.1 Paragonimus westermani
ATACAATCCTATGAGTGTAACTGCTTTTCGTCTGACTGCTCCCCTTTGGCCTGTCTGACAAGGTTGCACCTGGAAGGACCGGAGTCCTAGTCAGCATAGCCCGCCGGATCAAAACAGTACACAAGTCCGACCATTTCGTCAAGGTAGCAGTATAGGTCGGGGCTAGGACAACTGATGACATCTGTCAAAGTTATTCACTCCTAAATGAGCCTATTGCGACCTTCGTTCTGGCATGTGCACAAGCGTATGCACGAACACCCACGAGGTGAGTACCGTCTCGTTCGCAACGTTTCTTTGGGCTCACACGAGCTTCATAATTCCTGTACAGGATGAAGTGGCTAGGTTGGCTTTTGGTTCAACCAGCACAGAATATGTGTATGGGTGGCGATGGATCGCGGTGCCTCACTGGTGTAGGATTCACTGAAAAAGTTCCGTGACCATATTGTACCTGTTCCATTGTACACCATGGGCCTAACACTGCTGAACTCTGTATTTAATTCTCCACATCCTCAATTCTCAAGTTTTACAACAAAGACTGACAGTTCAGACCTAATCTATGTGTATCTACTTAATCGCCTGTTCCTGTGGGGCAGGTTATATTGATCGAACTTCAGTACAGCTTTCTAAACGAATCCGGGAACATTATCCACGGTGGCTGGAACACGGGGAATCACGATCGGTCAACAGTGGTATCCTCGCCCATCTGGTTGACAGTCGGCACCAGGTGAACACTGATGGAGCCTTCAAAGTGGTATGTCGCGCGCCAGCCAACCCATCGAAAACTGCCCGAATTAGAACACTGTACTGCCGAGGTTATCGAAATCAGGCTAACTGACCCGATATTATGTCATCAAAAACGGTTTGTTCAGACGCTGCACCTTCCATGGCCACAAATCCATCGGATCGATGGCCAACCTGGGCGGTCAAACCAATGGACAAACGTGACGTAACCGACTAATCAAGCCATCGCTAATTGACTGGCTGGTGATCTAGTTTCTCTGTAATAAGTCTGGTATATATCTCGATCTAACTCCGTATATAATTGTACCGGCCTGAAAATGAGTTATCGAAAACAAGTTTATATTTTCGAAGGTTCTGCCGAAAGTTTCTATTCCTACACAACCTTATAAGTCCAAAACAGAGGAACGAAAATCCAAATGGGGACCCGGACTGTTGCCTTGAAAACGACTGCACTGCACTGCACTCACCACAGAATTACAGTCAAACCAGAGAATCTTTTCGCAATGCTGCTTAAACGAACTTGAAAATTTAAGTGTTCTCTCTTAAACGAAAGCATGTTGACCTGACCCAAAATGTGCCTCGTTTGACTCGTCACTGTGTAAACGTGTTTTCAACCACGCTACGTTGGTTCTTTCTCTGATGCAATAGTGAAATGGAACAAGCGGCGATTCACTCGAAAAAGTTTTTGCACATAGCAGAAAAAGAAGAGTATAAAAGGAACGAATGAAAAACCATTCTATCCGACTGCAGTTTTTACATGCAGACAAATCTTAAAGCCAACCCTTTCCCAATAGAGGCAATAGGTTTCAGTTCCATCCTCGTGAGAATTTATTTTTGAAACGCAACCTTTTAACTAGTTGGACTTTAGTCCATTTCAAAAGCACACCAGTGGTGATTATCCGCTTTTGGATCTAGAGCTGAACCCTGGCCCTCATACGTCATGTGGGATATTACAATGAGCACGGTCAGATAATTACATTAATAATAATAATTACATTAAAAATTCGGCCCTTATTACATCAGTAATACCCAGGCTGCTGTCACAAGGAGACTGAATATTGAGACGATGTGACGGATTGCACAGCTCTATGACTCATTGGACGAAACTACCACAAACGTCACCACAAGTGGCTTGCGTTGTATCACTTGCGGCTTCACTCAGATAACCTTTATCCGGTGTAGGCCAGAAGCAAGAAGATCAGGAGATGGATGAGTGGAAGCTTTTTTAGTCCGGTTGGACCGCGCTGGTTGAACAGATGATGTGCTGAGGCGAACGTAGAATCTCATCATTCGGAAACAAAAGAAGAGAACCAAATTATAGGATGTAAGTTAACTAGTAACGACTGGGTTCAAGTTGTGCCGAGTTTCCTTGGGATTGGCTGAAGCACCCACTACAACTACTAGAAAAGATTCCTTACGCTCGATCAATTCACAGCAGAAGGAAATAATCAGCAATAAGAACGATGAACAAAATTTTTTCCACAGCAACCGCAAACGAACAGGGTCTTATCGATCCTCGAATTAGCCACATCGGTTGATGCTTCTAAATGTGTTGTTGTGTGGCTTATGTGGCTTGTTGCACACGAGTAAACGAAAAGGTAAACGCGAACTGAATTGACATGACCAGGCAATATACCTTACGACTGGGAGCGCAACACTGATGCGGAGACAAACTGGACGCGTAGTTGATCTGCAAAGTATGTCTTATTGATTGCCACATCAAGCTTCATGGTTACGGTTTCGGCGATGCTATCACAGGCATCGAAATATAAACAGACTTTTTGTCTGCAGTTTGTGGTTTGTCTGCCTTAGTGCTTATTAGCACATTCTTATGAATAAACTGCTCTGGATATAAACCGTCTCTCTTCTCTTCAGTGGTGTCGCTGGCGCATATTTTCGGATAGTATATTGAAAGCATTGGTAGCAATTTGGGAATACCAGTAGAACTGAAGTGGTTACTGTATCACTGCAAATACAACATTCAATTTGACTTCTCCGGCAAGTTATACTGCCAAAAGGACAGAGTAGCAGTGGAGTCGCCACTAAGCCCATTGTTAGCTGATATATTAATAGCAAGGCTAGAGTGTAGTTTAACAGCTGATAAAATGAAGTCAGTCACCCTTTACAAGCTTCATGTAGACGATATCACCTGTGTGGCAAATGAATCCAAAAGCGTCACTGAGATACTGACGCATTTCAATTCTGTCCACAAAAATATTCATTTGACCTTAGAACCCGAATCACCCGCAGGCATGACGTTCTTGGACATGCTCATGTCTCGTCGAGAGAATAACACGACACAACGGAAGCTATATCATAAGGTAACTTGGATGGGCCAATATACAATCCTCAATAGTTCTGTACCACTAAGACAGAAGAGGAATCTAATCCGACGTCTGATAAACGTTCAGCGACACCATTGTTGAAAATGGCTATCCAGATCAGTTTATTCTTAAGAATGTGCTAATAAGCACTAAGGCAGACAAACCACAAACTGCAGACAAAAAGTCTGTTTATATTTCGATGCCTGTGATAGCATCGCCGAAACCGTAACCATGAAGCTTGATGTGGCAATCAATAAGACATACTTTGCAGATCAACTACGCGTCCAGTTTGTCTCCGCATCAGTGTTGCGCTCCCAGTCGTAAGGTATATTGCCTGGTCATGTCAATTCAGTTCGCGTTTACCTTTTCGTTTACTCGTGTGCAACAAGCCACATAAGCCACACAACGGGACGACCATCTGAACCCATTCGGAAGCACCAACCGGTGTGGCTAATTCAAGGATCGATAAGACCCTGTTCGTTTGCGGTCGCTGCGCAATTGATCGAGCCAATTTAACCGATCAATCCGACCGGTTCGTTCAAGCCAATCTATCGAAGATGTGGGATACAATCAAGGCCAGGGAAAAGTATACCGCCAGCTGCAGGAGCCACTGTAATTCGTTTACGCTCACCACTACTGTGCGACCAAAAACGGCTAGTCAAAAAAATTGGTTCTATTGACAAAGTGAACAGGTCCGAATGTACCTTACTACACCAGTCGATACGCTGTACGGCAACAACTCGGCTACCAAAGGGACACCAACAATAAGGTAGAAAAGGTACCATACATCAAAAAATGGGGAGAAGAGTGATGTTGGACTAGGCGTGGCAGATCCACAAACAATTAACCGCACAGGATAACGAGATGGAACTAACATTAGCACACAATGCCGAGTAGCGCTAGTGTCCATAGTCCCAAAACAGCTGCCATGTTGGTCGAAAGCATCCATATCAATGCAGTGCTAACTGGTTCGGTTTTGATTAATGCCAGACAGAAATGGACTGTGCTATCAACGTCCCCAACAATTGAATCAATACTGTTTCGGAATCTGTTCTCTGCCTAGATGTGTCTTAGCCTGTGAGGCTCATGATGAAAGTGAACCCGGATTCTCTGAGACTAAACTCCAGCTGCTTGACCATGATTATATTAACGCTGTGGGCCAGCCGTGTTAGGCTAGCCTTTCTTGTTAATGTAGTTGTGACAATCCAGTACACTAGAAAACACAACCCAAATGGTCATAAGAGAGGCTACCCGCCCCGAAGTATGACTAATTCTCTACTCCAATCGTCTATAGAATTTTCAAGCACGAGGTAGGTAGAAAAAAGAGTCCGACTTAAGTGCTCTAGGGTTTAATGAAATCCAAGCATCGTACCCCTAAGTACCTTATCTAATGGAGAAGGAGGGTTCTGCTCCACCTGAAATTGTTGAGGCAATAGGTCTTCGGACATCCGTTGCCGGTAGCGGCTGGCTGTTTAAACTCCAAAAACGACACGGCAACAATTCGCGTGTTTTCGGATGAGCTTGCTAGAGTTTGGAGTGTTGTCGGTGCAGGGACTGACGGGATGGGAAGCTTGACAGTCGTGTGATCATTGCAAATTATCATCCAACAATGAAAGCTCGTTGTTCTATGAAGAATCGTCGAAAGAGTGTTTGGCTACAGAAGAGTAAGGGTGTCACGGACTAAACGGGGGTACTCTCATGCTTTGGCATTACAAGTCATAACTTGTCATAACTTGCTACAAAATTTAAGATTGTGTACTAAATAGTGCAACGAAGTTGAAGAATATCAACGTGTGAAATGCTTCACAGTTGTTCGGAACGTCTCAACAGAAGAGTTAAAATGGAATGATGAGGGATTTGAGGAAACTGAACGATGAGTTCTGTTTACAGCCAACTTCAAACAGCCCGAATGGATTGTCGACCTCAGAAGAAAACGTGGCTGCATGTCTTGTAAAGTTCCTTCGACTGGTGGATAGCCAACAGTGCCAACGATACCGTATGACAAGGAATGGCATTTTTATCAATTCTTCACTGGTTGAATTATCACTGAGGAAAAAACAGACTACCCTATTGGGAAAACTCCGTAAGAATCGCCGTGGGTGGCCACAATGGATTCATACAGAACTACTCGTGTTGCACAAGACAGTTGTGCACTGGAATGATATCAGTTGACAGTTATGAGTCTGTTATCAAGGAAAAAGAAAAAAACTCCTACGTTTCTCCCCACATCACACAGAACGTCAGAGGTAGGACCGTCCAAAAAAGAGAGAACCAGCCGTCATTAACTTTTGCGGGGCTGATATCGTGTTTCAAATGCACAGCCGAGGACGCTCGTCGAGACAGTGACCTATATCTGTTTGAAGAAAAACTGCTGCACGCTGTGGTTTGAAATGCGTCCACCTATTTCAAAGATGCTCTGAACGAGTCAATTAACAGAAAATGTTTCATTGTAAGGTTGATCGATCGGTTGGGTGGATGCTCCACCTTGTTCGAAGCTCAGTACAGCCACCCTCGAAGAAAGAGTAGTGTCAAATTATGAACCGTAAAAGTATAAATGCTCGTTTTCGTCTTGAGGGAAGAAAAAACAGCATATGATTCTTGTTGTTATATATCAGGGCCAAACCCTCTGTGAGTCGTGTGGAAACCTCTGGGCTGGCAGTGTTTTTCTCAGGGATGTTTTTGTACCAAACATAATCCTTCGTGGACCAGTTGTTACGTAAATAAAAAGCTCAATCTTCCACCGGATTTGTACATTAGAACGAGTGGTTTTATTGTCTTTTTGGTAAATATTTCGAGGGATATTAGCTTGATTTTTAATACATTTTGAGATGTGAATATGAATTTTAGGATGCGCCCAAAAAGCTGAGAGCTAGACAGGCGGATTTCAAACGTTAGCAACGACACCCTTAAAAAAACAATGTCGGCTGTGTGAAAATGCACAAAATGATCACTTCTGATCACTTAAGTTCTTTCTGTAGTGTTAGGAGACACAGCTCTGAATAAGTCGGCTACAGACACAGGGGGCCAATGAATTTGAAGTGCGGTGGGGAGAAACTGCCAGTTTAACCTCCATGTAGTTGATAGGTTGACGCAGACTTTACAAAAAGAATGAGTGACTTGCGGTACAGTGTTCTGAAAACCTATACGTTTATACGGTCATTTGTGCGGAGTCTGTGCTTCATAGTAAACTTAATCGTAAGTAAGATGAACCATCATACTTTTATAAGATCTCGTTGAAAAAATTTGATCACAAACCTCGATTTCTGATTAGTAGGATGGGATTGTGGTTCTATGTGAATTGAGCACCACTCGCAATTTACAGTTTATATATAGAGAGATAACTTTGAGAGAAGTCCTAGTCGAGAGGTCATCGACTGGAGTTAGCAGAACAGTCACTACATCTCCTCTCGAGGCGGCCGGGAAATCTGAGCAGTACTCACACGCGAATGTGGTTAAGCGTTTACATATGATTTGATCGTGCCTGATGTGAGGTCAATGGTGCAGCGGTCAACATGAATGCTTTATAGAAGCGTGATCAGAATTTTAGTCCCGGCCGTGGAAAGAACCTTGATCTGCTGATTAGGAAAAACAATACGGACCAGTGAAAAACCAAAGGTACTTCGTGCAGTAACACAAACGCTATAAATGCTTGTAGTTGCACGCTTGTGCATGGCACCATGATTCACCAACTAACAGAGCATTAATATAGTTCATAATGTTGACGGGGCACCCCACAAGGGCCGCTACTGATGACCGCCGGTGAACAAACAGCACGTGTGTCGACTGGTTTAGCTAATCGGTTGGCCCAAAATGAAGCAGAATAAATGACAACCCAACTGATACTGCATGAGGAGGTTGGATCAACTGCATCATGAGTCAGCCCCATGAGTCACGTCAAATTTCAGAAAGTCGTTGAAGCGATTCGTGTAGGTCTTCTAAACGCTACCCGCCACTGGTAGAAATTCTATATAGACTTGTGTGTATACGGATGAAAACAATAATTACACATACCGCAACGACGATCGGAGGCACCGCATAAATTCACCAAAATGACGCACACGTACGTTCTGTCTCTAAATCTTGTGCAAACAGAATTTTCAAGATGTTCATATTCAGACAGCACATATATATCAACTGAAGCGATTGTGAGTAATGGACACACACCATGATAACACTGATTTCCACAAAAGCACATTCAGAAAGAAGACAATCCCCGGTCGTGACAGATTTTTCTTTAAACTTCACTATTACGTCTAGTTACACTTTATCGAGGATAAGGAAGCAAATGACCATAATTCTAGATCCATCGACAATACGTGCATCCCCAAATATGGTTCCAACATGGTGTTATGTCACCACATTAGTCCGATCAAAGTGTATACGGTAATCCAAAATAGACACAAATGAGGGGTCGTCTTTGTTTCTACCGATTTCAACAGCCACGAAGTTATTGTGTGGACTCGAGACTGTAAAGCTGACCAAAACGAGACAGTCCAGCATCCGAACAAGGTATATTAGATTTCCATGATAGGCCGTCCGTTAGGACCATACGTTTCGGATCTAGAAATGATTACTCGCATCAGTTTTGGTACAGATGAACTGAATTATGATGGGCATAACTCCGGAGGTGTCCTGTGAATTCAACAAAGCTTGTTGTTTTTATGAAACACCAAAAAAGCCGACAAATTCGTATAAATTGTTCTGAAAAGTGAAGGGTTGCAGACCCACGTGAAAACATTTCATGAGGAACCGCTGTTCTTTTCATTTGTATGACAAAGTTTAGAAATTGCTATGGCTAGTGCAGTTTGGCAGTAAGTTCAATCAGGCGGACGTAACGTATAAGATAACATTGTACCGTTGACAAAATGGCAAATAGGATTTGTTTTATGTGCTTGATCATTAAGCCAGTTAAAATATAACAAACATTACAACAATAACTAAAGTTGCCTGTGAAAGTACAGACTGTACGATTGCTGACCGCTGCATACCCAGGAGGAATGGGAAGGCTAAAAAAAGCATATGAGCGAAAAAATCAAGGCTAAGCAATCGAATGTTGGAGGTCTCGACAACGATCGATATACCTTTGGTCGGTTTCCGGCAGCTCAGTAAACAACATCTTTCATACCAAGGAACGAGTGAATTCGGTCAAACAAGAAGCAGTAGAGCTTGAAACGGTTTTAACCACACCAGTTCTCCACATCCATTCATTTGCAACGTCCATGAGCCTGATTAAAAGATAGTGTAAGTGTAGTTATGTATGGTGTGCATGTACGCACGCCACCGATCGTGGCACACTGCCATCTTGGACAATGTTTCTAGTCAACGAGAGGACGCCAACCGGAAGGGTAATACCAACCCACCTTAACGGAATTATCATGATCTTCACACGTCGTGACCGCGTCGTTACTTCACCAAAGCCCGGTTTTAGCCGGTAGTTGATGGTTTCAATAAATGGTTATGACGAGGAAATAACGGAAACTCAATCGCAATCGGGCTACTGTGCGGTTTGTGTCGTTTAACTACCGGGCCCACTTCTGATCACCTCAGCCGTGGGATCTTTTTCGAAAGAGATTAGTGACGACACACGTCCCATTTACTTATTTAGAAAGCCGAAAGCTTTCATCGCGTTCTGAGCAAAACGGGCGGGGTAGCCGTTCTCTATGCAGACTCTTGTAGGAATCCTTTCCTAGCTTAGAAAAAATAAACAGTACAGATCCTCAACACCTTTCCAATCAAACGCTGTCTCAATGGAACTAGATCGACAAAATGAACAAACTGGCCATTTCGTACGTGCTTCTGATACGTCGTTTGTTTGATCGAACCACCTCTCCTAACTATGCTAGCATCTAGAAAGTCTGTCCATCCGTTGACGTCTAATCCGTGAGTGAATGCATCATTGTTATGGGAAGAGAAACGCAGATAGAGCACAGAACATACTGAAATTACCACAGCACTTGATTAGCGTCTATAAAGCAACCGTACAAGAAACACCCTCAAAGAGAAGACCCTGGACTGAACCCACTGTTACTCCATCTCCCTGGTAGTAGACCTTATCGTAAAACAAAAGTGTACGTTGCGTAATCAAGGTATCAGAAGATGACTCATTCGTACAGCCCACATTCTCACTGTAATGCCCGACCGGTAGTCCGTCGTCCTCTGTAGAGGTGTACACTCGTAGCGATAGAGGAGACGCCCAATAATAACATTATTTGATCGGTTGAGGTTGTCTTAAATTATGTTGATGGAATAAAATGCGTAGAGAAGAATATAAGATGTCACTACGAAGATGGCGAGCGATTTGGCCAAAGATTGATGGGATCCATTGCACATAACTGAAATAATTCGAGAGGCAAACTTCTTTTGTGTATTTTGGGCAGACCGTGTAGTCTCGGAACTATTGTTTCAGAAAGACGGATGAGCTTGAAAATGACTGTCGATAAGCCCTTCTATATGTGACATAGTATTTCAGATACGGTCTTTTTATGGTTGGCATTCAACCCTTCTCTCTCTACGGATGATCGAACATTTTAACAAGAGTGAGCGACTGAACCGTGTTACTTGCAAGTAATCAGTTGGAGACATGCATCGAAGTCTTGAAGTGGCTGAGGAGAAATAAAAGAAAGGACATGGAAACGCACTCCGGAAAACAACGGTGGTCTCCATACACGAACTTGCTATTTGGAAGTGTAACTTTCCGGAATTATTGTTGTGAGCAAATTAGTGTCCGGGGTGGTATTCAAGCGTACACTATCTGTATCGACCTTCTGAATAAGCTGTCTTTGTGCACCCGCGTTCATGCCGTGAACAGGATTGAGGATGAAGACTCGGTAGCCACAGCCGTCCGAAGATGGGAAAATCTGCTTCGAGAATTAGTATGGTACTCAGTTATACAACAGCGAATTCTATTTACTAACTGATGATCAATCAAACTCGAGTTGGGAAAGTCATCGCGTAGTTGTTCATATATATTTCGTCGGGAATTATCCTGTTGACTCTTTAACTCACTTTAATGAATATTTTCAGTTATCGTGCAGTAATTAGCCTGATAATCACACATAGAAGCATGTCCTGTTCGCTACCATGTTATTGGTATGAATTATATGAATGCTCCTCGGAAGAAAATGGTACCAACCTCGAACGCAGGCGATTGTACAAATCTTGAAAACTGGCCACATTTTTTCTGGATGGTGCCCTAGTGCCATGTCGGAACAGCACGTTCACATGGACGGCCTGACAATTGGCATGCAGCTGATCCCAAGCAGCGTCACGAAACGATACCAAACTGCAATGGCGATAGGCGGTTTTGGTGGATAAACCAGATACAGGGAAGTCGTCAGTTCGATCCGAATTGAGCACAATCACAGAAAGTAGACCAAGTACAAACGCAACAAACGAGTTTGTCACGTAGGCTAACCCCATGATCTGAGTTCAAGTGGGTTGGATAGCAGTACCAAAAATTCTGAAAAGCTGGAAACCAATAGGTAACAGAGAACGGAATGAGAAACAGAATTATGTAATAAGAATGAAGAATGATGGTAGGTGTACAGGTCACAAGTGCTTTTTGATTCAGAACCACTTGATTAATTCAATATTCAAGACCGTTATAAAATAACTATTCAACAAAGGCTGGACTCACTCCAACACAACAACTGAAATAGTAATGGTATAAACAACCATCAAGCAAAGAAGTTAGAAGACGAACACTGGTAGATGTTGCCAAAACGCAGGTTTGAACTTGTGTTATGTGTGCAAAAAACAATTATTTGCGAACCTCAGGCTGCCCTGGAACTAAGTTGCAGTGAGTGTCATTTGGATCACATGCTTGACTGTTCGCTTCTATTGTAGACTTTACATTGAACGCTTTTCGTGTTGTTGGTTATTTGATACAGATAAGCTAATACGAAATGCTAACACCTACCAGTGTTCGTCTTCTAACTGTTCCGTTCAAATTACTGAAGGGATATAACCGTTTCAGCTAACTTCAGTGTTAGTTTGTGCAACGAATGAACTATACTTGTAATTCTTATGATGTAAACACAAATTCAAATAACTACAGAACAAATTTTACGAGTCAGTGAGAAAAATTGAAAATTCGCACAATTCTTATGAGATGGATGAGCTCAAGCATGTTTACACAGGACGCCTACGCATGGCTTCAGTTCGATAACCGTGATTGTGAGTTCGGCCTCCATCCTTCGGCGAGGACGGGTTTTGAATTGTAACGGTTCTGGCAACTTCGAAATCAAGGACCGACAACAATCATCGTCGCACATCTCACTCACACACCAAAGATGTCACTCCGAGTTGTTATTAGTCACCAACTCAGACAGTCTGGCGACCACCGAATCGGTCGCAATCACACTGCACACTCCTAACCTGTATTTCCACAAGAAATGTGTTCAGCCCTTGTAAAACCTCGCCTCCCGTGCAAAGCTTGACCACAACAGAGTGACGTAACATTCAACCGAAAGCCGGTCAAATTAAGACCAATTACGTAGATTCTCGTACTCACACCTTAAACCACAGTTGCTGTCATTTCGCAGTCTTCATTTCGTCCCATGATGGGTTTTAGTGAAGCCACTGTAAGTATACAAATCCAAAAAAGATAACTTCGAACAGTGTACCTCCCGAACGTATTTCATTGTATCTCATCAAGTATACGATGCAGTCCGTGTGTATATATAGCAAAATTGGGTTGGCGTTGTGAAGTAAAGTGACAAATGGCATGTAACGGATGGGATGCAGCGAAGTGTTTTCGGGGGACACACTGTGAAAACAACTTCTCAGATCAAAAATGTTGCCGGAAAAACAGCCCAGCCTTTGAAAAATGCGCACATCATTAAGAACTCATACCTATGAAGAAAGAGAAAAGCTGCCACATTGTGAGATTTTGAACAAGGGGTCCGTTTATGAGTAGTACATAAGTAAATCAACAAGTCTGAACAAAATTTAAACACAGCCATTCAGAGCGTTAATGCACAGGCTTTGTTGTCCGAAAGATTCATCGATATATAATTCGATGCGTACATTGGAAAAATTTCCATAAAATCACTTTGCCTATGAATCCCAAAAGACATGTGCCTACATTCAACTTTTCATAACGTCGCATCTCCGGGCAATCAAACACGACAGTTTTGATGGCTGAAAATAAGACTGTCGATGATCTTTAGTTTAAAAAAACCACTTGAACCAAATCAGATTTCTAACGCAATGAGGACTTATGACAGGACTTCGTTTGGAACACAAGTACTATAAGGAAATTTTTAACGTTATAAGACCTAAGCAGCTCGGTTTTGTAACCCCTTGCCAATAGTTTCACTCATACGCCCAAAGCAACAATGGGTCATCAATCTTAAAATATGGGGGTGTAACATCTGCCCAGAGTAAACCTAACAATTGGTTGAGATCGTGCAAAGCCAAGTTAGCAATAGGCTAAACTTGTAGACCATTGATGGCAATGCAACAAGGACGTATTTGCAAACTCCTTGACCCTTGTTTTTCGCGAAAGCTGGTTGATTTTGTCGGCTTATGTTCTTCCTCTTCATTGCACATTGGTATTTGTCTAGTAAACTGCAACATCGTGGACCATTGTTGGGGTCAACGGTAGCTCGAACCATTGTACTCACGGGTACGGCTCAAAGCCAAAACCGATTGATTGATTGATTAGTTGACCGATTAACGGAAGTATGCGACGAAAACTGGCGGGAAGTCATGTAGCCGTTGTCGCGGCACCTCCCTCGCCACATCACTTACCGAGTGATTTCCGCACTGTGTAACAGTTCATTCAAGCTTTCTCTAACTGTACTTGAACGTAAACAAGGTCACTTAAGAAACTCGAAGTGATACTTCACAAGATTCACGGCAATGGAATTAAAATATGAACGGTGTGGTGTTAAGTGGCCTGAAATTTCGCACACCCTGAAGGCATATACGCATGCAACTTGATTACAAAAAGCATGCACATATAGAAATGAACGGAATTGAGAAAGGCAAACTTATACGAACAAAATATACTCGATCCACAAAGCGCCATGTAATAACGGTTAATTCTACATCAGAAAGAGTAGTTGGCCACCGGGCGCACGGATAAGCGAATATAACTTAGGATATTTGAGTGCATAGTGGAAAAACGTCACTCCTATTGAGGAACGCATTCTACAGTTCACAGAGGTGTTATTGATCAGGCGCAGCTGTTCGTCTCTATGTGTTCATAAATGGTCTCTGATGGAGTGGTCACAGCCCTGGTAAGTGAACGATTAACCTAACTATACACGCTGGAGATAGCCATGACAATCTAATCCGGGCATCCAAAGTTTATTCGTGTACTTCGTTCGTTTATGGTTGCATTTCTGATTTCCATCTGTTCGCCATCCAACAGCATACATACACGGGGTTGTATCCAAACGAGTGGTATTCCTGACACGCCAGCAATCGAGGTGCAAGGGCGTTGTGTGGAACGCATAAATTGGGCGATCCCCTGGCAAAGCTCAGAAACTAACCGACGTGCCCATCTTTCATTATTAAGCTGTGCAGTGGAGACAGCCTGCTGTGATGCATACACTGACCCAGAATGCTGAAGCGAAGTCTACAGGTGAATTCGGCTGAACCATCATGGCAGATTTCGTGCGGCCCCTCACAATACCCAGGTTTAACTTCAATTGTACCATAGAAGGTAGTTGAAGGTAATCTAAATTACAATGTATCTGACCAAATCCGTTGTACGGGATAACGTTTAGGTCCTTTGTTCCAAATCGGAATGAACCATTCTATTCTGCGCTTGGGTAAATAAAACAACTTATCGTAGAAGACGAATATTCACTAGTGATCGGCAGGCTTTTAAAAAACACAGTGGCAAAGTTATGGAAAGATTAAATAGGATCGCAGTGTAGTTTATCGGGTAGACGCTTTTAGGGGTGTGGATTTTATTAACAAAATCACCTTCATTTTCCGCTGAAACGTTATCCAGTAACAGCCGTTTAAATATGTGCTTGAAAAGTCAGACGGTATACTGATCCAAAGGTTGCAGAACGAGGGTGGTATTTGACAACGAAAAGTTGGTATTAAGTGTGATGAGAAGAACAGAATCTGAAACCACTGATTGCGCGTTTTACATTTTCCTGCTAATGGTCCAGTAATAAAGACTGAAAGAATTCGAGTGTTTACTATCAACAGCGCGGAGACAGCGGATTTCTATACTTTCCAACAACCAGAGGAGGACACTTTTCTCCGATCATGCAAAAACGCATCAACGTTCCATCCTCCTTAAAATCATTCGACCCAGATGTTTTCGTGTGATTACTTGCCCTTTTTTCTTCGGCAAACCAGAATAACACAACGCGGTTATGAGCAACACGGTGAATGCTTCTTTCATTCGTCTAGTAGAAGATTGAGAAAGCTGAACAAAAATGGCTAACTACATCCTGCTGGACATCTTTCGTTTAGCCACAGATATGTGTGAAGTTAATGCACTTGATCATGCACGTTCAACTTACAGCAGGCTTCCCAAAAGCAAAACCACTTTTTAGATGCTTCAAACTCCTGAGTTTTAGGCAAGTAGACAAGGTTAACTGCTTTTTCGCAAACACTTTCAACGGCGAGTATTTCTGCGTTTGCACAAATCACTGATATAGGGCTTCGTCAGCTTCTGTCGATTCCCTCTCAAAGTGTATGTGAGATGACCCATTTTTGACGCATTTCCTGATAACAACCTTGTCTGGCATGACGTTTGGAACAGTTGTTCTGGATACGACCGTAGACTTGGTCAGTGAGTTTTGTGTTGCATGTGGTTCTGTAACAATGCGATCACAGATTCACAATCCATTGCAGCTCACAAAAAACTCAATGCCGACTGAATTAAGATCAAAGCTGGGCCTGTGCATACGGACGATACGTAAGAGCACACTGTGCCCAGCAGAAGCGACTGATCCTGATTAGTAGTCTCACCAAGTGGATCTACCAGAAGGGCAGAACAAGGCTGTAGGTATTAAATGTTGACGCAGGCACTCCATTGTAACCGGAATGTCTCAGCAAGCACCAAGACAATGAAACCGATAATCAACAACACTGGTAGCGTTTGGCTCAGAGTTGTTTGTGTCGGCAACCAATGTCAGCCTAAACATCTTAGAACTTCGTAACAATTAGTAATTGACAAACGAGAAAAATTCACACGATAAAGGAGTCTAACTTTTGTTGATACTGGTGAAATTAGTGAACCTGACGGTGAACAAAGTAAAAAGCAACAGAAGGGACATTAATCGGCAGTTCTTCCTGGACGTCTGGAAGAACATAGTACAATAGGCAGAAAACTTTCGACCGACTATCGTTTCTGTTGATATCGATTACGTTGGCCAGCATCGTCTGTTTTAGATCATTAGGGGCTGACCAGGGTAAATCATGGTAAAGGTAATGTAACAACTGGTCAACCACACCGATAACAGGGCACCTTGTCTAAAAACGGTAGAATCTAGAACCACTGGAGTGTCACTCATTAGCCTAATTCAAATAATCAACGCTGCAACACATTTGCAGTCATTCAGGCATTCTCCGAATGTTTTTGCGAACACAGAAAGTGCTTCCTACCCATTCCACGGAGAAAACGCGGACATTTATAACGTCAACTAAATGAAGACTGTCTTCCCCAATCATACTGCTGGAAAGCAACAACGTTCGTCTTTTTTTGGAGCGTTTGCCCCTCGAGGTCGAGGCGTACCGCCTCGTGGCTCATGAAATTAAAACTAAAACAGGAACCTCGCCATGTTTTTCACATACACGTATCAGCCATTAGAAGTTGACGTCGTTGAAGTCTGATACAATTTAAGATAACATTCTTTTGGTAACTTATATTATTCACTTGTTGCTTAATTGACCCTTCATTCGTAATTACGTTCTGGACACTATTTTGAGATGCACCAAGCAACTTGGCCGATGAGCTTTGTGTGGCGTGTGGTTCAGAAAGTTTCTAAAGAAAGTTCACTCTGCTATAACCCGTTAAAAATGTTGGCCCACGATGTCGCGCAGCCTGAATTTGTGGTTCAACTAATAAACCTAAGCACAGTCACGCAAACCAGTTAACTGGACAAGATTATCTCAAACAGGTTTCAAAACGAAAAACAAGCTGCTGCTTATCGAAATTGTGCACGTGACAAAAGGAGAAAGTGGGAACACGTTACATGCGAAATGCAGGTAAATGCGTATGACACGACTCGTGTAAAACAAATGTGAGGAACGTTTGAAAGCTGTAACACTTGGTGGATGCAATATATACGGAGGTCGAGTGAACAAGTATGCAATTGAAACCGAGCTTTGATTGCCATCGAGTTAAACAAAATGGGACGCAGGATAACGATCAAATGACTAGACAACTTACAAAATAGACAGTTTGGTTACATACGACGATGGGTTCTGTGCACAGGAAACCATAAACCAATCCTAACAAATCGCTAACATGAATAGCCGCCGATCATTAATCAAAGGGTCTGCGATTGGCCCCCAACTATTCCAGAGGTACGTCAACGTGCTTCCGAGTCTCAATTTTGCCAACGCTCTTCTTTGTGCTATAGGGTAAAAATTCAGAACGCTAATGGTCCCATCGTGCTTCAAACTAACCAGTCATACGCTTGGACTAGTCATACGCTTGGATTATCTCTCTGAATTAAGGTAAGTGTGTACATGTTATTCAATGCGGACTCGGAAAATGCTTTCATAGTTAATTGTGTACACAGCACACTACACATCGAAAATCGATCCGAAGAAGAACCCAGTCATCTGGCTATCATCTTACTTATCTCTAGTCAATTATCACGATACGGCTGCAGGAAACGAAGCTGTGGTTCTTGGAACGTGCAAGCAATAAAACAGCGCAAGTAGACTAGATTGTTAATATAAGACTACTGCTTTAATTCGTTCGAAAATACCCATTGAAGTCATGATAACTACAGAGTAGCGAAAAAGATTTGTTTACTGCATTTGATCGCCAGACCAACTGTAACATAATAAATATGAAAACAGTAACTAGAATGAGTCAGAAAACAATCAATATCAGTTACTGACGGTATGTATGTTACCAGTTACACAGTCACTGTTCCAATGTGTACAGAAAACAGACTTGGAGTGGTGAGAACATTCACTTTGACAGTTTCGTTTCGTTAAATCAGAAGTGGAACCTCATACGATGCCTGCGCCCCTGACACTATATAGGCCGAGCTAGACTTTCTACAAGAAGTGTTCATGCAGAATGGCTGCCCAATACGTTTCACTCAGAAGGCGATGTAGGCAGCAGAGTTGAAACTCAAGCCACCCTCCGTGACTAAGAAACTTGCGTTTGTTACTCTTCCTTTCAAGGGAGATCCCACGGCCGAATTCATCTAAAGAAAGCTTAGAAATTCAGTCGAAACCCCCTACCTTGCCGCTCAATTGTGCGTGGGTTTCTGCTCAACACGCGTTATCATGTCATAACCCAAAGACAAACTTCCATGTTTTACAACTAGTTATTGTGTGTGCTCATTTCTTTGCTCGTGTACAGCATCACGTATTGGTCGTATTACAAGGCGATTTTCGGACAGAGTGCGTGAACATCATCCTGAGTCGTTGGACAGTGATGTGATTAGAACGGTTTCAAGCGCGATTATTGTTCATTTGACCGACTCTGGTCATTATCTCAGTAAGAAGGATGTCTCTCAGATTGTCTGCCGAGTGCCAAAGTATCAATGAAAAGTGGTGAGACTCCGAATGTTGACCGTTGCCGAAGCCATTGGCATCCGATTGCGCAACCCCGACCTCTGCGTTCAGAAGAAGTTCGTGCGGACACTTGACCTCCCCTGGTCCACAGTCAATCAAGCCCGCAAATGGAACAGTGACTGCGTAACATACACGCCGTCCATAGCCTATATTGGTATTCATATGTTCACCGAGCTTGGCATTTAGGTTGCAAACGTTTCATCACCAGGCGAGGTGACATCATAGTTATCGTGTTGTAATTAGCCTGATGATCAAACACAGAAAACAAGTCTTGTTCGCTACTCTGTCGTTCTCATGACCGCTGCTTTAGTGTACCAATCGAGCTGTGTCTGCAAGTGCGAAAGGCATATTCACCGTTGAAAGTGTTAAGCAGGTGGCTACCAAACCGTTGACAGTTCTGAAGTATATCTCGTAGGAGCCTCAAAGATCACTGGTTGATACGCGAGTGCGAGACAGGAAGTCCGTTACTCGGGCCGGTTCAGTATTCATCTGATTTCATGCAGGCATCAGTGTTTCTGAAAAGTAATCATTGAAGAACTAGTATAGTACAGCTTTTACGACCACACTCATTGAAGAAACGGCCAAGAAAAAATGTGTCCAACAACGCCTTAAAATCCAGCTTACAGGAGGTGCTCACAACGACTGGTGGTAGCATGTTCAGGTGGTTCACAACCACGTGAGAGAAACTACTTTGTCTAACGAGGATCAGAGACCTTAACCTGTACAGTTTCGTCTCATGACCTCGGATAATTCGCAAAACTGAATATCCCTGTGGGACGTTCAGAGGAAAACGGCAAGTGAGAAATATGTCGCCTCGAAGCTTTCGGTAACGATGGAAAATTTCCACCCGACACTTTTTGGCAGTTTTCAATATTCAATACTGTTCTGATTGCAGCTCGCTCCAACTCATCTGTCTTATTTTTAAGGTCAACAAACACCAGAGTTAGCATATTCAAGCAAGGGTGGGGAAGAGACTTCTTCCAATCATACACTCACGACAATGAGCCCAACTAGAAAGTAGAGGCTCGAGACGCCGCTCACCGTAAGAGTGACGGAATGACCTAGAAAAAAACTTTACCGACTAGGATGAAAATGCAAAAAACATTGTTAAAAGGAGGAACTAAAAATGGTGGCTACTGTTTCTAGCTAGAGATTTTAATGAACACGAGGACTCCATCCGAGCAGGTAACAAATATCCACTTTACGTAACGGAATAGCCGTGACCGCGTCGTTGCTTAATCACCCCGAAGTTTCAGCCGACTGTTGGTGGTCGCGGTAAATGGCGCCCTATGCGAAAAACGCACAGCTGGTATGCAAACTGCGCGACCCAAGCATGGTAAACTGTGCAACCTGATTCGTTGACAAATTGGTCGTGTATACCGAGCGTTTCGAGATACAAGATGGCGAATCGTCACATTGCTCACACGGTCATCTCAATTGGATTGCGTTAGTTGCCAGAAACGACGATGGCCAAACACAACAAGTTGTTGATATCTTCGTTGCAGACAAGCCGTGTTTCTGATCAATAGAGCAAAAGCAGAATACACACAGGCATTACACATCTTCTTCCAGTAAAAACGAAACGCTCCTCCGGTGCCACGGGCGAAGCACGTTATTAAGGGCAACAAACGTCTTTGCTGCTCTCGCTGATATCACATCAGCAATATCACAATCCGACGAGATAACACTAAACAAGTGTATGAGACCGCCCATAATCTAAAGCAGACTATCTGCAATAAAGAAAGTGAGGTAGGATGTCTCCGTTTAGAGGCGTCATTTCTCCATTTGAAAGTAGGAAGCACGTTTCAAATAAAGCTGCTAGGTCATTCACCCTTTTCGGTATCAGTTGCACGTTTTCGGCGGGGGTGATAAGAGGATAATATCACCCGCATACTCCAGTTCGGTCAACCTAACGTCAGAAAGAATTGTCCGCTTTGCCATGCTCAATTCATCACAGTCCGTCCTGGCTGTCTTTTCACTTTGATGAAAAAGATGTTAGACGATATCCAGAGTGTTAAATGTTTCCTGGTAACCAGTACAGCTTTTTAAAAGTTGTGTTTTAAACGAGTTTCCATCATCTCCACCAAGAAGCCATTGAAGGAAAGAGACCAATCCTGTGATTAATGCTTGGTAGCGTCAGGGTCGGTTTCAAGAATGCTGGGATCCTGGGAGTTTGAAGTCGTACGGTCATCCGTATACGACTAAGAGTTACTGGAGATTATTCCTGGGAGGTCGTTCATATAAATCAGAAAGAACAGCGGCCCAAGGAACGAATCTTGAGGCACGCTCGCTAAGATGGATAGAGAAGGGACAGGAACATAACTGATCTTGATACATCGTCTACTTTGAGACGAAGCCAGCCAGTGGTGAACCTCGCCCTAGAAGTCGTTTACCTCTAGTTTATATAAGAGCACGTGGCCAAGTGTCTTCGGAAAATCAAATCAGGTGGTGTCTGGAATAAGGCCTCAGTTAGACTATCTGAAAAAGGAGTTTTAATGACACATGGGGCCTTTGATATACATTCAAATGAATTTGGATGAAGCCGTGATGACTACATTATTGCGAAATACTTCTTTCCTGTATGGCTCGTAGAGCAACTCTTTGTCTTACTTATCGATACCAGAAAAGAAGATCACCATTTCGGGTCCCCGTCAGGCAACAAGTCTGTTATCGCGTAATTACGAACAACTTGAACTGCCTTCTGGCAACGGTCGTTGGGGGTCATTTTGAAGTGCTATTAGGCCCACATCTACCTAAAACATGATAAGATTCCAGGCATCTGAGTGATTTCAACGTGAAATTAACCACATCCCCGACTATTAATCAAAAATGATTAAATGCGCGTTTGTGGTTCTTCGTACCTGCTACATCATCATCGTCATCATCATCATAACAGCCATGAGCCTGACCAAGGGTGCTGTGGCTCGGGCCGCCGCTCACCTCAACAGTGACGTGGAATATCCTAGAAGGAAACATTACTACGAAGGTCAACAAAGATTAAAGAGGACTAATCGGAAGAACTAGAAATGGTATGGATACAGGTACGCCATTGACTGCGACACACCGCCATCTCGGATAGCGTCTCTAACCAGCGGTTT
>QNGE01002894.1:56990-100005 GCA_008508345.1 Paragonimus westermani
AGATATAAACATATATATATATATATATATATATATATATATATATATATGAATGGACACATTCAGCGTTTCATATTTTCTACCACGGACCAAGTAGCTCAGGCTGCCACTGTCCATTCGTATAACTGCTTTACAGAAGCCAAGTAAATCCTCATACACATGTATATGCGATTACCGTCTGACATTATCGAGCCACGTGCTGCTCCTTTAAATGAGTAGCCTGTGGTCTATCATAGTTAGTATTTCGCACCATTGTAATTTGTGTATGGTTCTCACTGACAAAGGCTCGCATCACATTTGGCGGTGCTTAGGTTCGGCGAATAATAATCGAACTTCCAGGCACTTACGGTTGTCATGAGTGTAAAATATCTTGACAAAACACCATACAGTGCCACACGTGCCGCAAAGCGAACTACTTCAAGTGCATCGGATTCACTGGATAGTAGTATCAGCAACTGACCTCTACCGCCACGTAAGCATCATTGAAAGTGAATGAGTGTAAAATCCCGGTAGCTGCGAATATAAAGCATTCCTTGAATCTGACTCGCAGGTTACAACTTCAGCAAGAAGCGCGACAGGTATCAACAGACGCTATCCGAAATGAAGTCGGAATTAAATTCCCCCTGTTCTCCTTAACATTGGAGTGACTGGGGAGGTAGTAGCTCTCGCAAATGCGAAGACAGAACAGGGTGTGACGAAAAACAAACAAAAATCCCTTAGAAAGCTATATGTTTTAAGGTGATTCAACACATCTTCAGTGGAATTAGCCAAATTAGTTTCAGCATTTTCTTCCTCTGCTAATCTTAAAAGCTCGCAGGTAAGCCGCACGTTACGTCCACCAAAAAGTAAAATCATCTGATTCCTTTACCGCTTATACTCTGTCTACCCTGAGATCCAAGAGCGCTAAATTCAAAGGCAGTTGGTTAGAAAATCCTCTGCAAGAGGTGCAGCCAGATGACGAAAAAGCATATTACCAGTCATGGTTGACTAGAAGCTACACCCAAGGAGTACGATTGTAGTTTTCATTCCTGCAGTGTCAAATCAGGAACCTTTGCTTGTAGTATGAACCAAGGATTTCGTATATCTCAATGCCAGACAAATGACTAAGCCGCAATGCTCGGCCATGGGTGTAAAGAGCAATGGATTCGCTCCGAAATCAACTTCCTTGTCGCCTGCTACAAAGCCCACGAGGTGGCCCTCTGCACAATTCTTCCTTCCAAGAAGCAAAACAGAAAAACCTATCAGGCCACCTTCAAAGACCCAACGGTAAGTTGGTTAACGCCATTGAGTAATGCATTCAGTGGTCTCAAATCACACCGCTTCCTTTGCAGTCCCGTCACCAAGAGAAGAGACCGCCTAATCTGCACAGGAGAAAGGGTTTTAACTTACCCTCAAAAGTAAAAGGATTGGAAGAGAAACAGGTGAGACATATTGTGGTACACAATTGTCCGATCAAGCGCTCCAAGGGATATTGAAGCACGCTTAAGCAACAATGATACGATCATTCTTAAGCGCATGTATACTAATTGTGAGGTTAAGCAACAAAGTACCGAAAACCAGATAACTGGCTTGTGACGCTCAGTATCATATATGATTTTGGGGAGATCTGTCCATAGCTGACATCAATAACAATAAGTGAACGTCTCCGAAACTTGAACTACGCAAGACGAATCCGTGCGAATGGCAACGACAAAGTTTACGATAACCCCTAATAGTAGCTTCAAAGCATCTACGATCAACGAGGAGACTCAGTCTTCTAACATATATGACGTTTAGCGGCTTCCGTTGGCAATATATGATCAGGGCATTCTTTAAGCAACACATTTGACAATGGCACCTTTTAGAAACTTAACAAATCCCTTAAGATTTCAGTACTTTTCTCACTAAATGCGGGCGATTTCAATGTAAACGAGACGAACGGGTCAGCAGGTTCCCACTAAGATTATCGGCGTTCTGCTGATGTTTACACGACCAAGGACATAAATACAATACGCCAGATAACTAACGGGACCTTCTCGCTTTCTGCATTGTTCAAAATAGGCGTAGGCGGGAAACTCTTTAACTTAGGAGACTCGTACGAGCAAGGGCTCTACCGAGCATCCGCACAACCAAAGTCGATCTGACAGCCGAGTTTGGCAACGGCCAAATCGATCACGATCGAGTTACGTAACCCAGTGCTTAGTTCACGATGCAATTCGTTGAGGTTTTGCAATTCGCTCGGCCCCGGACATGCATAAGCACAATTGACCTTGGTCACGGAACGCAAACCTGTTCTTTGTTCAGAACAACGAATGGTGACATATTTGTATGGTGAAAAAGGTGATTGTTGTAACCTCGATTTTGGCCAACCAGACATCTTAATTTCTTTAGTATCCTTCAAAATTGCAATGATTTGATAACGACTCATTGAAAACAGTGGAACATTGGTCAAAATGTGTAATTCTCGGGCATTTCTGATTAAATTATTGTGTTTCTTCGAATAAACACGACTTTCCTCTAAGCCGGTCGTGCGTGACATATATTTATCTTCATGAGTAGCTTGGTCGAGACTGAACACGATAATTCACCCCATATGTCATCCTCGACTTTGCCAAGACATTCGACTACGTTCCTGTTAGACATGAAAAGTGCGTGGTATTCAAGCAGAGGTTATTCGCTAGATTACCTCCATTTTTTGGCAAGAGAGCTTCGTGAGTTAAAACCGGATGAAATCTATCAGCTACGTTCTTGATTTTCGCAGACTTTCCTCACGAGTCGTGTCCAGATCCCCCATTAATTATACTTTGAATCAATGATAATATTTCTAGAAATGCCCTCCTCTACCTGAAAAGTAAAGAATACTAATGATCCCGGAGCATTATAGATGAAGCTTGACGCAAGTGCGCGGTGTTAATAAGTTTGAAGTCCGCTCCTCAATAAAAGTAAGTGCATGTATTCACCACCCGGTAAGGACTATGAATGTCTTCGTGATTCAGTCTATACAGTAGAGTAGAAATCTTGAGCATCGACCTAAGGAAAAATCGAAGTATCTAGATGCTGCCTTACCCATTTTTCCTTTAGTGATATGAGATGGCTGCAAAAAAGGCTTGCTACTCTGAGAATTATAAAACGGGCCTTACTCTGTGCAGAGAAGAAGCGTCCCGAACATGTAGGCCGCTTTGGGGTTCTGACAGTTGTGTATTGGCTTGAAGAGAGACGTATCCATCACTAAGATTGTCTAGTGGAGGTCTACCGAACTTGTCGCGCGAGTGATAACCACCTCGTGCGAGACTCTACATGGTTCTGTTTATCTTCATCAACTTGAAATTTGAAGAATCAGCAGTAACCATATCTTTGCACAATACTCTTTAACACATGTTTTGTCTAGCAGTTTTTATCTTGATGGCTGGAAACCGTCGACGAAGTCGTGAAAAAAGCTCCGCGAACCCGAGCATCACCCATCTTCAGATAGTTCTTTCGTTACAGGATTATAGCTCATTGGGGTGACCTTTTGTCCGGGATCGTTGGCTGCTTTTTTGGGGTTGTTACTGAGATTCCCATTTACAGAAGTCGTTGTTAGATCTGCAAAATCACTCTGCGTTTGCTGGAATTCTCAAGAGTGGAGATCCACCCCATTTACAATTAAATCCTTCAGATATACGGATGCACGTTGCTTGCAGAATAAACACATGGACCACGCCTGGATGAGGTGAGCCACCAGCCTTAGCTCCGAACACTAAATGTTACGGCTGCCAGTAATGGCCACGTGGTCGTAGTAAAGTGCACACGGCGCATCAGATCACTTACAAGCTCGCTAGCTTGAAATGAGTATGTATTCACCAAAGCAGTCTAAAAAGTCGTCTACATTCGGTAAGCAACGCATTGCGTTCACTCAACTACAGTTTGTGTACACTTGGCGTAGGCATAAGTCACATTATCCCTAGTATGACGTACTAGGTGTTCCGTGTGTATGCTCAGAGCCCAGCGTGTTGTTCCGGTAGATTAAGGGTGAACCACTTCCTCACCCACTTCACGACCTCTAAGAGGTACCTTATTAACAGGGAATGTAAGCACATTAATAAAGAGGCTTCGTGTTCCCGGAAAAATATATAATCGCACGAATGAAACAGCTTAATATAACAGAACACAATACACAAATTAGACAACAAAGGATTTACTGAGCAGTTGCAATTTATATGCACATTTGCCATGAACCTGTAGCATTTTGGGCAATTTGCTGCCTTCACAGACTACGTCCATATGAAAGTAGCCAACCTCTCTATACACTGCGATTGACTGAAGAGTCACTTAAAAGTTACCGGGACAAAGATGGTGTATACAGTAGCAATTGGCCTTCCGTCGATTTGAGCAATGCATACGGTCCTTGAGTTGATACAGCTAACGTCCAGTGAACCTAACTATGTACCATGGCTGTAGGATTATTGCACATGGTACTGAGTGGTTCTTAGGGCGTAAGCTTACATCACACAGTCCACAATAGGGTTTTCTGAGTGTCCAGTGCGTTTATCCAAGGACGATGCGTATCGTTAGAGGCGGCTAAAAGTGAACAAATAATTCACTGGTTGCCATTCGCAGCATTTCTTAAGGTGTTCTCTGCGAACACCTAATGTAGGCAGGCTTACTACGGAAGCATTTCGCAGTTTCATAAAAACTACAAACTCAAGAATGTACCAGGGTATAGCCATGGTTTAGGCAATAAGAAGGAAACAACAGCTTGTCGTAGGTCGTACACACCCAGCTAATACCCATTAAATTGTACCTGACCTCGTATGCTTTATGTATTTTACTACGTCTACGTGCCGTAACCATAGCCTACACCATGTGCCATATGATTTGAGACAAGGCGATCAACCATTACATCAGCATGTTCTCGCGCGGCAAAATAGCAGAAAATTCGGATAGCCGAAACAAATGCTGAGGTCTGAAACAGATGAACCGACAACAACAAGCCTAAGTCATCAGAACGCAGGCGCAAACTTGGTACCAACTCGAAAGCGCGCTTACATGACGGTGACCAACCTTGAAGCCAAAAAACCACCAGTGAAGGATGACCTTGGAGTGCGTCCGGTAGAATAACCAAACTACACAGTATATATTTAACCAAATTCCGGAATTATTATACATAGGGCTCGATGCTTAAAGCTTTAATCACTCGTATCGAGTTGTTGGCAATCAGGGCTTTTGCAGGGACCAGGCTTCAAGGTCGTCCCAGGGGGAGAACAGTGTACCGCGCAACGGAAACCAGCGAGCGCGCATGAATTGAACTTGGATTGTGTGACGGGGCGTGCTGCTGTTTTGTCAGTGCTGTTTTAGCTTACGTTTGTGTAAGTCGTATGCATGGCTTACTGGGCCTTCGGCTCATGCTTGTTCGTATTGTTTCTCTTTTCAGAACTGTTCGAACCCCCACTTCGGAAAAGCGTTTCCCCTGGTGCGTCCACGTTGCCCGAAGGTTGGTCCGCGAAGTCACGGGCATTCAAAGTAGAGTCGGCTGGCCTGAATTTTACAACGGACAATTTTGCGAGAATCCTCGTTTTTCAATATACGCAATGTCACTGATCCAACATATGGTTAGCGGCCAGTTATCCTCCTATGTTTTTCATTCTAGATATGCAAACAAAGGACGTTAGCAGGCGAACAGGAACAGAACGCGCGCTGACTAGTTGCACCTATGAGATCGGCAACTTCTGCGAACCTCGTTTGCAGTCGACTTATAGAAAAAACCGAATACAGTGGATGAGCAGCACCCTGTGTTTGTGTTTTGCCATGCAATATGCATAACCCAGTCCCCTTGACTAGTTGTTCTTGTTGTTCCGATGGTATAATCGTTTCGTGTCGGAACTGTTCCACTTATCTCATGTTGATCGTACACTCTGGTATTCTTTTCAACACACCCGTGCGCACTGAACTTTGTCCAGATGTTTCGGGTATTACAATGATATATACAATGGTGAAACAATTAACATAAATTATTTAATATATTTCATTTAAAAACATAATGGATATAATATATTTTATATAACAAATGCAGAACAACAATACAATTCACACAGGCTGCATGTATTCATACCTATCTAATCTATAGAAAGTATATATGAATGGCCACCCTCTTTTTGGGACACAATCCCTGCGAAACCTGCAAGTTCCGCGTTAACTATCCTGCTTTTTCCAGCGTGCCATCGTGTGCGCACCTACGGATCGCCTATAGGTTGTTATTTGCTGCCAGCACCTTTTACTCGAATAGTGTTTCATGGCCAAGATAGATAAAATGCAGAGTGGGGATGTCCTGGTCTCTGATTGAGATCCGTGGACAGCTACCTTCGGGATCTGTCCTCACTTCAGGAAGGGAGATCCGCTGTTAGCTCCTGCACCATTCCACTTCTTCAAGTGTGATCCACCGCAGTCGGGTAGCACGCAGTCGCCGGTAGATGCTCTAATCGCTCTCAATAGAGGAAAACTTGCATCTCAACAGCCACACACGTGGCTGACCTCTATACTTTTCTCAGCCGAGACGCTTCATTTCAACCGTACTCCAACCTCGGAGGACCATGAGAGCTGCGTGTAACCGGTAGGCCGCAAATTTCTGTGTAATCTGCGAGGCAAAAAGTATCCGGGCTACTAAAGTTATTATAGATTTGTGACGTGTTTCACTTCGTGAAATCTTTGAATTCTGTTTGTTGGGATGTTTTTCGTTTCAATTTTCCAAAGTCGCCAGCAGAGGATATGCGTTAGACCAGTGGCATAGCGATCAACAAAAAAATAACCAAAAGCTGTTCTTCACGTCATTTTGGAGAATGGCCGGATATTATAAAGACTGGCATCGTCGACGCGATAAGACATGCTTTTCTTGAAGTTTAAAAGCAATTAAGCAGCAAAGCGTGACTTTGATTTTGGCGATTGAGGCGTCGTTGTATCGTAAGAATTAAACTTTGTACAGACTTCCAAACGTAAGTTTAATCAGCTCAGATATCGCAACGTGGGAAAGCGCGCAACAACAGAGCGGATAATGGATATTTTTAGTTATAATCGGCATGTTTATAGGCATGCTATAGCCATTCGCTGCTACCACGGTTTCAAACATTCCGGGGGAGCAAGACGTTCGCTGGAATGCAGACAACGTGACCTGTTGAACAATTGATATCGAGGAGCACTTTCCAAATTAGAGCTTGAAAAAGTTTTGCGAAACTGTCCTAGCTTACAAGTAAAAGTAACCAGTCCCCAATGCGTGAACGCATGACTGCTCCATCCACTTGTTCTAGATTGCGAGTGTAAGCAAAATATACTCTATGCCGAAACACATACGGCTGCCCCATCCACCTATTGTTTATTTTAAGTTGACCAGCACTAACATTTGATCGCAGCCTTCGTATCCAGATAGACTTTCCAGCCAGCCTCTTTGGAAAATATGCACTAGACTCGAGTTTCGCTCTCATTAGAGCTCGTCAGTAGTGCATATCCTTGCCACGGCCGGGATTTGAACTCCGGACATTCCAATCATGAGGCAACCGTGTTAAACACGGCGCCAGTGACCTCGCATTAGGCACGACCGAATCATCAAATCTGAACGCTCAACCACTCTCGCCTGTGAGCAGTGATCAGGTTGACTGATCGTCTCGAGAGGAGACACAGTAACCGTCCTGTTAACTCCAATCGATAACCCTGCGATTAGGACTTATGAGACAGGTCGAGATCACTGATCTCAATAAACCTGCAAGACGATATTTTAGATTACCGTTGAGTAGTCGAGGATCTGGTTTATTTTCAAGTTGGCCATCACTCACTTTTGATCGCAGCATTCGCACCCAACTGTCCTAGCTTACGGGTCAAGACAAACCATACCGTACGCCGAAACACTCTTTAACACAAGTGGAAGAGTGAAGTCACTGAGAAAGAACACGTAGGGTGATCGAAATGAATGATCTATTTGAACTCTGTGGGAAACGACACACATCACCACCGTCTTTTTTCAGCCCAAAGTTTAGCCTTTGCTTTGCATGTGTTCTGAGTGTCCTTCCGGGTGACTGAAGCTGTGTATCAAATAAAGCCCCGTCCTCCTATCCACCATATCTGGTATCTGCATGATAACTTTATACATACTTGTGAAATAACTCACCCTCTTCAATTACACCACGCTTCTCGAACATCGATTTGAAAACCTCAATATGGTCCATTTCCGGAGAGTAAAGAATTATCCTGAAAGTGACTTGATAAATAATGTCTGCATATTCGTGTCTAGATATACATTATTCCGACACCCATTTGTTAACTAGCTAGCAACCACAACGGCGGCCATACCGGATTTCAAAAATAACTTATGATAAGTCCGTTCCCACCTAACTGCCAATTAAAACAAACATATGGGTTCGTGACACAGATTTCGGCGACTTCACTTTTTACATCATGTATCAAGGCGGAACGTGCCGTAAAATAAGTTGTCCCCCCAAGATAAGTGAATAAATCATGGTCTACGATTAGCACTTAAGAACCTGAGACAGGGAGAGTAAACACAAGGACGTCCTTGATACAATGACAGTGGATCAAGTTATAGCCTCCAGCAATGTCCTAATTTTAACACAAACCTGTGTTTCGCGGATGCCAAGGGTCAACACTCCGAGGCCTCGTTCGCAAACGTAATGTGTTAGTAAGTTACTACCAAAATGAGGTACCTAACGTCCCTGACATATCACGGGTGCACAAAGGAGCATTTAGTAATAATTATGATGTTTATCTCAATGCATATGTGAGAAGAATTGGTGATTAGTAGCAAAACGTGAAGCCTTCCGTCAGAAGGGACGTGGTCAAAAAGCAAATGAATGTAGTTTATGAAAACTCTGACGCACGCAACAGAGAAGGAGTTGGTTCGTTTGCTTCACAGATTTAGTCCCAACCAAATGGGATGTTATACTAATTCACTTTTTCTAGGTCGGGAGATGAGTAATATTGTCGATAGTTCAAGTGTACCAATATAGAAACTGTTGTGTATGCGATTTAAACATTCCGCTGTGCGTGGGTAACTCGAACTTTGGTTTAAATTTCCTCGCTGTCATGGTCTATCCATATTTTCGCTATCTTGGTGCCCAATGCATCAAAAAGTTATACACGATCATCGCTATTCTTTGTCGAATAGCATCACTCATCGAATATCGTATTATTCGTGTACGATATTATCCGTATTATTCTCTAGACTCGTGTTTCTTTTGGTGTCCATTGCATCAAAAAACAATTGTATACGATCATTGCTGTTCGTTGAAGAATAGCATAAATCACTGTGTATTAGCTTATTTGTGTTTGATAGTATCAGTATTATTTTCTAGCCTCGTGTTTCCTTTCTAGTTACAACTGTCATATTTACTCACGTACTATAACACAATGACAGGCACAAGATCCACTAGCATCGGTGGATCGGAGGCATCGAGTGCTTGTGGTCGTTTAGGCTTCCACATGACTGTACAGAACGGTATGCAATGCCAAACGTGCCTACACTGGTATCACTTTGAGTGTACTGGCCTCAGGGAGGGCCAGTACGCCTTGCTCACTTCTTCAAAGAGATCATTTATCTGTATGAATTGTCTTTTCCGAGATAGCTGCACCCCACTGAAGTCCACGTTAGGTCCTCTACTTGCCACCCCGAGAGAGCAGAAGTCAGACGCGTGCAAGTGTGGCTACAAGGCGTCTAAAGATGTGAGCGCACAGATAGCCACGGTAGAAAAAGCCCTGAATGATACTCAGAGAGCTTTATCTGACATGAAGTCAGAACTGTGCTTGTCGAATGAGTACATTGCCCCCGCCCTTTTAGGCGCTGCAGCTGCTCGCAAGGCAGTAGATTTGTCAAATTGAGGAAGTCGCAACGAGCTTGGAGGACACAGCACTCTGGGATAACAGACTTGCCTTGTGGGGACGATTTTTGACTACATTCTCTCCAAAGGAACAAGCCAGAGCGGTTCTAAACGCTTGTTTCCCTCCAGAGTCTATAAAAATGTTTTTCGCCGGCAGGCTTCGCTTCAAAGCTACCAAGAAGTCACTGGGGCTCCTTGTGACGTTACCCGCTAAGATTATCACGGAGGAAGTACTGGAAAAACCGGTTGAACTAAAGAAAAAGCACGTTAACCTCAGGGGTGTTTCTCTAGGTCGCTCACTGCAGGAGCGACAGAAGCGCTCTCAGCTTGCTAGAACAAGGTTATGCATCAAGACTGACCCCAAACTTCAGGCTAGCGTTGAGGTCTTATCCCTTCTGTCGAGGGGGGACCGGTGTCCTCGGACGAACCACCCCAAGCACACACTTCAGAGTCCACTGCCCCTATCACATTGGAAAGTCAAGCGCCTGTGGATATGCGGGTGGCCGGTCGAACAGATCCCAAAGGTGTTGAGGACTATCACTCTTCTAGACCTCCAATCATCTCACTAAAAACGGCCGTTAGAAGAATATCTTATTCCTAAGCATTACAGTCCAGTGAGTCTGCTGGGACCCCTCTGCATCAAAAAGGGCCCAAACTTGCCTCATTCCGGCGGCTCTCTCCCCGGCTGCATCGGGGCCATTTTGTCCTGTACTCTCTTCTTATCTACAACTTTATCCAAATTTTTGAGGGTTCAAAACTGCAAATCACCCTCCAAAAGCTCTGAAAGCGAGAGCGGTCCGAATGTCATCGACTTTGGGCCAAGAGAAGCGGACGAAGCGTCCCACAGGGACGCTCACTTATGCCAAGGCTCTGATGAAACGGATACCACCCCCCAAGAGGGCTCACAAAACTTCGCCGCCGGTTACGCGCTCCCCCTCACTACTGAGATTACTTTCCCAAGCTTTCCCTCGTGTGCTTCTGTCTCTTTTTGCACCCAGCCAAACGAAGAGGTAGCCATAAAGTGTGTGTACACCAGCTGTCTGAGCCTTCTGAACAAACTACCAGAAATCACACAGCTGGTCCACGACACTAGCCCTTACATTCTCGCATTAAGAGAGACCTGGCTTCCCGCGGATATCAGTGATAATGAACTGCATGTCCCTGGTTACTCTTGATACGGGACGGGCTCCTCCCGTGGACGCATGGGAGGCTGCGCCGTTTTCCTAAGCCAGAAGCTCCCAGTGCTAGCTGTCGTAAGGGAATTCACCTTCCCAGAGAAATGTGACACGTTCTGGATCAATCTCAAACTTCGCAAACGTGACACGCTTCTTGCTGGCGTTATGTACCGTTCGCCGTCATGCAGTGCATCTAACGACGAAGCCATCCTTGCTACCTTAGACAGACTCACGTCTGCCCAGCGTTTCTCCCATCTTCGTATTATGGGTGATTTCAGCGCGCCTAAACTCAGCTTTATGGCGGCTTCTCATGAGGACTGTGACTGCTGGTTCTCGAAACCCTCGGCAATGTTGATCCATGAAAAAGCCTGGACACCGCACGTCGATCTACCTACAAGGCACCGTCCAGGACAGACACCCTCCTTGCTCGATCTGGTCATCGCGAACGAGGCTCAACTGGTAGATAGGGCGGTCATCAAACCGCCGCTAGGGCATAGTGACCATATGCTACTAAACCTTGACTTTATCTGTTACTGGCTCCAAAGCGCTGTAACAAAGACTTCATTCCGAAACTTCCAGAAAGCAGACTTTAACGCACTAAGGACGTTCTTAAGCACACGCAACCTCACATCCGACTCAGTGAACTTGAACTACCTTTCCTTTAAAGCCGATGACTTAAAAATCTGGAACGCCTGACACCAATGCATTGCAGATTGACTTTGATCGTATTAATTGCTGGTCAGATGGTTGGAGTCTCCCTCTAAACGACAGTAAGTGTACGCACATGTCACCCCGAGGAGACTACGGGAACCTACTCGTGATACATGGTGCACGAACTGTAGTAGATATCACGAAAGTATGACTCAGAAAAGACCTAGGAATCTGGCTATCGTCTGGGTTGTCTTTCTCTTATCATCACCAGCTGGCCGCCAAAAGGGGTCTCATGACTCTCGGGGTGATCAAACGAACCTTCTCCAGGATTGACAAGCGCGCCTTTCACACGCTTTACAGAGTCTACATAAGACCATTGATCGAGTATGCCAATCAAGTCGTCTACACCGGTTTGAAGAAAGACATACTCGCCATTGAACGTGTCCAGCGAGTAGCCACCAAAATGGTCACTGGCTTACGGCATCTATCCTACGAGTCTCGCCTTGAAATTCTTGATCTTTATCCACTCGAGTTTCACAGATTCCGCAGCGACTTAATTCTTACACACTCTCTGTTAAGCACAGGACTCGTGCAACAATTCTTCACCCCAGTAAGTGATAACCGTTGAAGAGGTCACGACAAGAAGCTCTATACGCTTCGACCTCGGACCTTCCTAAGACAACAGTTCTTCTCCTATATTGTTATCAATTACTGGAACGACCTACCACTAGAGATTGTTAGCTGCTCTTCCAAAGACAGTCTCAAAGTGTTATTGGATTCCAACCTACTTAATAAACCGCTAAATTAATAATTTATCCTGTTTTGCTAGATTATTATTTTACTCTGCCCTTGGTACTTTCTGTAACCCACAAGAGCGGTGCTACAACCCGTTTTCAATGACTGCGTTTCAAGTCAACAGTGAACCGCCGGACATCGAAACGAGCAAACTGACTGGATCCGAGTAGATTGGGCCCCCAGCCCCGAACCAGTGTATAAATCGCTGTTATCTATTGCAAGTCAAACACCGACGTATCACTTGGCGTGTTCCACACGACATGAACTTCCCTAGAACTGTCACATTCGATTCCCCCTGGACTTACTTGCTTGGAACGATCAGAAAATGCGTTGTTACTGGGACTTTGATTTCGTGTTACCATTAACGTTGGGTGGATTGCCGCCTCGTCTCTGTATCGCCAATACACTGGTTGTAATTGTTCTTTACGTCATTTCTCTGGTTTCGGATTGCGTCGGGACTGTCTGCGATCGCTGTCCCGTGTATACATTTGTCGTTCTGTTACACAAGGTCCCTCCGGGAAGAATGTTCAAAAGCATCTTTAAAGTGTTTTGCCATTAAGGGACAAAATTGTTGTCCAGAACATGTCAAGATAGGTCGCCTTTGGCAAAGTAGGGCGTAAAATCCCAAAATCCAGCGAACGATTGGGCAGATTTCAACGCAGGATTTCGTCGATTCCCAGGAAAACGTCAAAATTTGAACATCTCGCGGACCGTTCATTCATGACGAAGTTCCGTGCGCCCATCCATCGTAGAAAATTTTTCTCGCTCATTGGATAATATGGGGATCGTAAAGGAGAGTGTAATTCCACACGTCAGATGAGAAAATATGGGGTTATAACAGTCACTATGACAAACAATGTGCTAGCGGAATTTTTTGAGAAAGAACTGATAAGATATTATTTTTCTGTCATGATTATTGGAAAATATAACCCTATCTACTGTTTGCTGTAGTGCTTTGCTATGTATTCGGGATTTATTTGCGCATACGGAGAATTGAGTCGACGGTCTGGAGGGCCGCATGAAGTGAGCGTCTGCCAAATAAAACTTACATGACGTCGTTCTGCTGAACTTATTATTAAGCGCCGCGTTCACCTTTCGAGGGGCCTTAGACAGCGTGGTGGTTATCTACGTTATGCGCATCTGACGGTTAAATGTTTCTCGGACCACACTCAAGAAGGTCACCAGGTAATACAAAGAGTTTGAATATATGTATTTAGTTTGTTAACGCAACCATTTTTAAACCGCTGGATGTTGTTACTGATTCTAACTTCATTTGGAAGTTCATTCCAAATGGAGGAATACTTTACAAGGAAGAAGTTTGCACGTATATTTTTCCGGGATATCAGGGTTGGCAAGGTGGAATCCTTATTTCTTAGACTATATATGGAGGGCTTTGTCGTAAGTAGACGGTAAACGCTGCGGTAATCACATCCGAATGTATGAGTTTATACAGCAGCGTTAGGTTCAACTTAAGTCTACGCAACCAAAGTGGATCATTACCAAGTTTTTCACAGCGCTGTCTGCGCGTGAGCGAAGAAGAATATCCCACTAAGCTTTTGGTAAAAGATCGTTGAAGGTTTTCTAACACAAGCTTACCAGACTTGCGTAGATGACAGTGAATGGTAGTGCAATACTCGAGTTGAGGCTGAGTACGCAGTTTTTAGAACGTCAGCTTCGCAGCTGGTAGACAGAACGTCTTTTTGATACAGCCTATTGGTCTTTTATTTTTTGTTACCTGGAAGCACACTTGTTCAAAGAAATTGAAGGAGTTTGAGTACCGTTTTCCTAGATCTCTGACCGAAGTGGCTGTATCAATATTACAACCATCTAGTGAGATGGAGCCATGAGTTAATTTACAACCATAAGTGATTATGTTCGATTTGTCCGCTGAGAACGACATGAGCCACCTTCTGCACCACAACTGCAATGACGCTAGGTACTGTCGTATATTTTGTAGACAGAAATTGATGTTACCGCCCTGGCGGAATGTGTAAACGATTTTGATATCGTCAGGAAACAGAAAGGACTTGCCATGTGTGATAACGTCGCATAAGCCGTTTATGTACATTAAGAAAAGCAACGGACCTAGAACGATTCCTTGGACTACCCCACTAGTCACTGGTTTTGGTGTTGAATAGTGCTCCACTATTTTGATTGTCTGAGCGCGACCTTCAATTTATGACGACAGCCAGCTATACATAGGATTTTATATTAAACGATGCTGTTTTAATCAAGAGGCGCTCATGAGGCACACGATCAGGAGCCTCTTGCATGTCCAAGTGTATGATAATTACCGCATTTTCTGCTTCAACGGACGTCTATATGCGGTTAAAGAATCCCAGCTGACATGTCATATAAGGGCGTTTACTAAGGAAACCGTGCTTTGATGAGTTTATAAGGTTTTGTGTCCTCAAGAACTTGACTATGTGCACCTTTATTCTCGAGCAGATTGACGTGTGGTTGATGGGACTATAGTTACTAACGTCCTGCCTTGGACCACTCTTGTGACGAGGCACAATGACTGAGGTTTGCCACTTAGGAGGGAAGGTGCTGGACACAAGTGATAGGTTGAACAAGTTGAGTAAGAGGGTGGGTATATCCTCACCTGCCTGCTTGACGACCATTGGTGGGATACCATCTGGTCCAGGATGGATTGATGGCCTAATGCTAGCTAACTGTGAACGAACACTTCGAACATCAATTAGAACATTACTCGAAACTTTATCTGTTTTCGATGGAATATTAGCAGGTAATGAGGTGCTTCCAATGCTAAACGAGGCAGCGAAATTTTAGTTAAAGATCTCGCACATCATCACTGGGTCATCGACAACCGTTTTGTCTTTGGGAGTAATAATTCTTATAGCAGGATTCCTCATGGAATTTCTCCATCTCAACGGTTGCACTAGTTTCGTGCATCTCTGCTCACTACTGAGGGCGAGTTTTTCTTCGTTTATTCAACGGAGTTGCGGCTGATGTTTTGTGTGTTAAAACTGTGCTGAGATCACCTTCGACGCCCCCGAAATTTCAAACTCCGCCCGACGTGAGATTTGCCTTGCCAGTACCACTGCACCGGTTCGCATTACCTTGTATATGTGAACTTACTACAAACCACTAGCATCAAAGTTAGTGGGCCGGCATAATTATCGCAGTTATGCTCTCAGCTGTGTAATGAATCCACATCATATCTACTGCTGTGGGTTACATTCACTAGGATAACAATGTTGAGCTATTACCGTTAGGAACGCCGCTTAACCAGCCTAACGCTTGTTTGGATTCTGAAGGTCGATTAAAATTTTCCGTCGACGCACTCTTTCCCTCTGGCGGCTGCTGTGCGGTTGTGCTCAAGGTGCTCTCACGTCCAGCTCCCTAGCACCCCTTAATTGTTACGTTGATGTCTGTTGCGAACGGCGAGTAAATCAATAAATGAAGTTTTTTCTCAGATTCATCGTTTTCTCCTTGTGACTTCCGATTCACGGTGGCATGAGGTTGGGGAAACTCCGGGCGTACGAATTCAGGATCAAGCACTACAAAACATTTTGTTCATTTGCATCACCAGGGAAAAGTCTACTGTTCTTTCTTACCTCGGCTTAAGCATTTTAAGTTTGTCAGTCCCTTCCGCAGCAGGGATTTTACCTTGTACATACGAGCCGACACGTTTCGATTTGATGAGCGCCAAAACGTCTATACAAAACGTTAGATGTCTGACAAATTCTCCGGCTGCTACACTTAGGTCTGATGTGTGAAAGAGGGTATTCCGATTTAAGGATCTTAGTAGGGAGAAAAAGACATCCCAATCAATGAATTTGATCGGACGGTTGAGTACAACTGTCGGTTTGCTAGCCGCATTGAAATCAAACAGACATTTGGCGACATTATGGTCGCTTCCTGGGAATTGTTGTAGGACAGACCCATGTTAAATATAAGATCTAAAATGTGCCCCTTCCTGGTAGGCGTTAGAACATGTGGGTTCCAACCATTCAGCTGAATGCATGAAAGGAACTCGGCCTGTTTTGTTGGAGCAGAGAATGCGGTCCAGGAGATATTAGGCATGTTAAAGTCACCGCCTACTAGTTTTTGTTCACAAAGCATGTTGGGCACACGATTCATTATCTCCATAAGGTCAGTCAAATCATTGTTTGCAGCATCGGGAGGCCTGTAAATGCATCCTATAAGTAGTTCGCGAGAACCAATGGAGACCATTAACCACAACGAGCCCTCGAGTTCATGAAATATAGACTCATCAAGTGTTACTGCGGAAGATTGCTCTCTTAGGTAAATGATGCATCCACCTCATCGTCGTGTGAGACGATCTCTACGAAACATGTGATGTCATACAATGCTCATCTGATTGTCTGGGGTGTCAGGAGAGCACCATGTCTCAATCACGAGAATGATATGGGGATTAGATAAAAAGACAAAGGGTTTGAAAATGTGAACCTTACCAACCAACGATCCTGCGTTCACTAGTAATGAATTTACAAAATTCTTTTTGTCAGATACAGCAGATAAACTGCTAGAGAATTTCATGACAGATGGAGCAGTGGGTTGCGAACTACGAATCGAAAGTCCTGATCTATGGGATGTACCGAGTTCTTGCTCATATTCGAGTGGATGTAAAAGTTAGGCTCCATGATAGGAAGTGCTGGAAGAGTGCCATTATGGAGGGATGACAGAGTGGGACTTGGGGATGGGGACCAGGTGGCGGTTGATGAAATATCGGGGGTGCACTGAAAAAGGATTGGTTTGGCATACATTTGTGTTGTTGACATAATAAAGTGATGGCGTATTTGTTGGGGTATACACACTAGAAACGTGGTTCCTGGTAGCGCTCATATTTTGCGTTGGAGAATGGGTTACTACGGAGCTATCGGATAATGGATGGTAATCGTGATCCCTAGTATAGTAGTAAGTTGACCTGGAAGCAATAGGAGACAAACTATGCGGTTTTACATGCGAAGCGTTGTTTCTTAGAATGCGGTTTTAAAACCAGATTCATGACGCTTGTAAAGTTATTTTGGTTCACTCTTATATTGTAAATCCGAAATACTGTGCTCTGGTGACCACCTCACAGGTCTTACTGATGATTTAGAGCATTGTTTGGGTGTTTTAGACTTGTCTTTGGTATTTACCTGATAAGAATTGGATGGCCCTGCTGGCACAGCCGCGTCATTATCAGGGGCATTTAAGCTGCTTCTTCCAGTGTTTTGAGTAACTGTGGATGCGTTAGGTCTAGGACCTTTTCTAGTCAAGGCTGCAATTGACAGAGGGAGACGTTGAGCACTAAAGGATGTGTTTTTAGCAATAGCCGTGAGCTTCTTTGCGGAAACTTGAACGCGCCTGTCGGACATTTTGGAAGGTTCCACCGGTCCTAACATTCATGGCGTTATCCAAGCTAATTCTGCCACCCGTGACCAGCGTTTTGCCACCAGACGATCAAGCACTTTTTTATCAATCGATGCTACTACAATGTCCCATGAACCATTCCTCCTGGTGGATGAGGATCATTTGGATAACCGTAATCACGGTGATGTCCCTCTCTCTATTAATCCTAATTCTGTGAAGTTTACGAACGATCTTTTCATGCGAAATGTTTTAAGTAATTCTAAAAACTTTCTTAATGATAAGGTCCCACCTGAACCGGGTGCCGCTGAGCATGATTGCTGTTTGTTTGGGGCCCCTAGAACTAAGCAGGGATCTGGCCAAGGGATAGCGATAGGGACGGTAGTGATCCCACCGGAGAAGATGGAGAGTGTGTTCAAATCCAGTGCTGTTTTGCCCGTTTTGCTCAATCGTGCTCTGACGAATGTTTTTAATTAAGTTTCTGATGATCTGTTAGAGGAAGAGTTGATCTTGAAGGCAGAAGAGCTAGAAGTGAGACGTAGACTGCTTGAACTCCACAAGAGACGGGGTAGTGCCAAAAAATCTGAGCCCGTCCCAAAAGCCGATACCAAGTTTACTACACCATGCCACCCTGGTCAAACGAGGGCCTCTGAAACAAACCCCTTATGTTTAGACCCTATCGAGTCGTTAGAGAGAACTCTCAGACATTTGGTTCTTGGAGCTAGTCTTCCAAAGATTGAGGTGGATAGTTTCGACTGGTCTCAGAAGAACTACTTCACCTTTCTCAGAAATTTTGAAGGTAACGTGGCAGACAAGTTAGTTGACGAAGAATTGAAGCTTTCGTATTTGTTGCATTATTGTCGTGGTATGGCGAAACAGGCAATTAAGCACTGTGCACTCTTGCCAAAGAAGGTGGGTTTTACAGAGGCTATGAGGATTTTGTACCAGCAATTTGGCCGCCGACATGATATTATGCGAGCGGTAAGTAAGGAGGTTTTCACGAGTCCTAGATTAGTCGCTGTGGACGTTGATGGCTTGCGTGGACTAGCCAGCCAAATGAAAAGCTGTCAGGCAATGTTAATGCAACCAGATTACAGTGCAGGCTGACCTGCACAACAAACCTCATTGAAGCAGTTGAGAGATTGCTTAGCCATCTGCAGGAAAGATGGGCAGAAGTTGCTGAGGGTATAACTGAGTGCGGAGAAAACCTAATTTTAGCGATTTGTTACGTTTCGTGGAGAAAAGATTGGCAGTCAGTGCTAGTCAGTATGGTCAGCTGGCTGCTTGCCCAGAAACCAGGACGAGTAACTCACCATCCTCTGGACATTCTGGAATCAGATACTCGAGATGCAACGTCGAAGTAGGTGTGCCTTACAATAAGGTGAACTTGAAGTGTCCGGTTCGTAAGGGCAATCAGGGCATACCCCATTGCGGTTGGTTCGGCGGTCAGTCTTTGGCTCAGCGCAAAGCAATGCTGAAGAACAACGGACGCTGTTTTGTATGCCTAAAAGCGAACCATGTGGCCAAGTCGTGTAGAGTACAGATACGATGTGCGGTACTGAGTTGTGGTCGACGCCACCATACGTTAGTCCACGAGGATGAGCCCAAACAGGGTAAGGGAAAGACGACAAAGCCATCCTTGTGTGTCTAGGATTCGTCCCGATCATGTTGATTGGCCCGGAAGGGTCAGTGACGACGTAGGCCTTTCTGGATAACGGGTCTGACACTACACTGCTCGATGAATCTATTGCAAGGACAATTGGTTTGTAGGGACAGTCCTTCCAGATGATGTTCCGTACTCTACACGGAACTTCTGCAACATCATGCAATAAGGTATCGTTGGATCAGGGGCATTTCATCACAGTTTATTCAGTTTATACGGCGAAACAGCTGCCACTGACTCAGGCTGAAGTTGTCCACCAGTCAGAAGTAGATAGATGAACGCACCTAAAGGATGTTTCCTTCATGTGTTTAACTATAACTGGCGTAGGGATTTTGATAGGATGCGATATCCCTGAAGCACACTGGGTGCTGGAACAGAGACTGAGCAGTATCGATGAGCCCTATGCGAGTAGGACCATTTTCGGCTGAAGCCTCCGAGGTCCAGAATGAGCCCAGAATGAGCATTGCGTGAGCCTCATTGGAGTACATCCGGTCTCGTTGGATGATCACATCCGCACGATGTATGAGCTAGATCCCACTGACGGATACATTTCGGAGGGCAAAGAGCCTTCTGTGGAGGACAGGCGAGTATTGAATATGACTTAGAGCAGTGTAATACTCATAGACTGCCACTTTGAGATAAGTTTGCCGTGGAGACAAGATAGATGGGTATTGCACAACAACAAAGAGATGGCTGAGAAACGACTTGCTAAGTTGAAGAAAGGGTTGGTTCGAGACCCGGAACTAAGCGCCGGTTACTCGGCCGTGATGCTGGAGCATATTAGGAAGGGTTACATAAGTAAGAGTGTTACGACTATAACACGGAGATGGTACTTTCCACACCATCCCGTACTTAACCCAAATAAGCCGGGTAATATACGAAGTCTTCGATCGTGCCGAGAACACCGGGGTATGTGTCCCAACAAAATTTACTCCCGGGTCCGGACCTGAATAACAGCTTGTTAGGAGTGCTTATGCGTTTCCGCAAATACCCGGTGGCAGTATCCGCCGACATCGAAGAGATGTTCTTACGAGTGAGAGTTCCGTGTTGTGACCGAGGTGCACTAAGTTTCCTATGGTGGGGTTCTGAGTCTTTTGAAGGACCACCAGATACTTATGAGCTGAATTTCCACCCCTTCGGAGCGACATCGTCGCCATTTTGTGCTAGTTTTGCACTACAAAAAATAGATATGGATAATCAGCACAAATTCCTACATAAGACTGCGATCTTAGTAAAGGAGAACTTCTACGTCAATCACTGCCTAGCGTCATCTGACTCAATGTCCGAGGCTAAATCTGTGGCAAATGAACCTCGAGTGATGCTGCAGCTATATGGCTTTAAATTCACCAAGTGGGTTTCTAACCGTAACGAAGCCAATGAATATATACCCAACGAGAAAAACTTATTGATCCGCGGAATATAGAACTCCACAGTTGTGGATACCAGCGAGCTCCAGACATGAGGTGGCAAGTGTCAAGCGACTGCTTCCGGTTCCAAGTCAACCTCTCTCACATCGGAAACACGAAAAGAGGAATTTTAAGTTGCGTGGCTTCGTTGTGCGATCCCCTTGGGATAGTGGCCCCAATGTTATTGCCAGCCCGCAGGTTGCTCCAAGACCTTTGTCAACAGGGCATCGGTTGGGACTCCGATATGAGGGAACATGATCGGGTGCGATGGTATGATAGGCTGAATGATGTCAAATCCATAGACAGCGCGACATTGCCCAGATGCATTGTTCAAGGTTTTTCGTCCGCAAAAATTGTCAAATTACACATGTTCTGTGATGCGTCGGAAGTCGGTTACAGGGCAGTGGGCTATCTAAGGGTAGTTGCTTCAGATAATAGTATTCGGTGAGGCTTTCTGTTGGAATAATCTAGGGTGACCCCAAAAAAAGTTGGTTACGATACCAAGGTTGGAGCTCACAGCAGCCGTTTTATCGTCCAAGCTGATGTACTTCCTTATTCGTGAGCTAAATACTCCAATACGTAACGTTGCACTGTGGACAGATTCTACAATAGTGTTGCAATGCTTACAAAACACTTCATCGCGTTCCGCAACTTTCGTTGCTACTCTTGTTGGACTCATCCAAGACCTTACTTCTGTCTCACAGTGGAGGCGTATGCCTCCAGAATTAAATCCAGCCGATGTGGCGTCTAGGGGAGTATCACATGCCTTGACCAAGGAGATGAACTTCTGGCTAAGGGGTCCGAGATTTCTGTTGAACCCAGAAGAACAGTGACCGAAAATGCCAACCTTATCGTGTTTTTTGAAGGGAGACCCCGAAATTAGGCGCACTCGTGAGATTACCACGAAATCGGACTTTAATTGTACACTAGACCAGCTGGTACCGAGGTACACTAGTTGGACTGAGTTACTACTGGCCATCGCTTGATTAACCCGTTACATTAACTTTGTGTCCGTGGTGATATGCGCTAGATAAGACACGTCAATCAGAGTAAGAACCTTTCGTACGTCCGAACTCAATGCCTTTCGTCTACAACTAATAAGGGTCGTGCAAGAGCGCGAGTTCTTCAAGAAACTTCGGATCCCAAGATCGTCCACCATAAATTTTCGTAAGGTAGGTAAACTTGAAAGATTACGGCCAGCGTTGATAGATGGAGCACTGTATCTTGGCGGTAGAATCCGACCAGGCAGTGAAGAGGGTGTAAAATTGTTGATTATTCCTAGTCACGGGGCTCTCACAAGCCTTTTGATACGCCAATATCACGAATCCAAAAGGCACATGGGTGCCTCGCATGTACTTGCCAGCATCAGAAGGCGGTTTCAGACTTTAAAAGGTATGGCGGCCGTTAAACGGGTGATAGGTGATTGCTGTCACTGTAGAAGGGTTTGTGCTAAGCAGTGCACTCAAACGATGGCGTCATTTCCGTCGATAAAGCGTCAACCGACGGTTGTGGGGTGGACTCTTCCGGCCCATTCAAGGTGCGTATAAAAAGGAGCAAGCTCAAACTTCGTGGCTGCATATTTGCCTGTTTGCAGACTCGTGCCATTCACATTGAAGTGGCTCATTCCATGTCTACGGACTCTTTTCTCATGGTTCTTGATCGATTTTTGGAAAGGCGGGGCAAGCCGGATGCCAATTGCAGTAACAACGGTTCTAACTTTATTGGAGCAGACTTGGAGCTGAAACGAAGGCTTCGACAACTGGACCAGTGTGTGTTGACAGATAGGCTATCGAATCAAGGAATCGTTTGGTATTTTAATCTTCCTGGTGCAAGTCATTGGGGTGGGGTTCGGAAGAGAATGATTCGAACAGTGAGACGAGTTCTGTCGTCGGTAACACAACAGCAGGTAATGAATGAAGAGTCACCACCTGCGTGGTGGAATTTGAACGAATCGTGAACGATAGGCCACTCGTGCGTGTTTATGATGGTTCAGATAGTCCTCAGGTGTTTCGTCCTAGTGATTTGCTGTTGTTGCGCTCGAACATAGCCCTAAGCACAGATGAGATTACATTGTGCGAACGTTACACAAGGAGCTGGAGACAAGCACAGCACTTATCTAGTGTGCTTTGGAAACGATGGCGGCGTGAATACCTACCCCAGCTGCGGGTCACACCTAATTGGTTGGAAGCTTCGCGTGATTTTCAAGTGAACGATGCAGTTCTTCACGGAAGAGCCTCCAAAGGTGTTTGGTCCTACGGTATAATCAACGAGGTATTTCCTGGTGATGACAGACATGTACGCCAGGTGTCGGTAAGAACTTAAGATGGCACTGTAAGACGGGGCATCAGGTCACTTTGTTTTTAGAAGCGTCTGTAGAGTAACACCAAGTCACTACGGATGAAGCAGTAGGTGTGGACCCTCCCGTCGAACCAGTCGTCGCCGCTGTTCAGATTATCACCTTGAGTCCGGAAAACCGGCCGGGTTTCGGGGCCCGGTTTCGATTTTGTCAAGGTTTGTTGCGTTATTTTGATATTGCTAAGGTTTGTTTGATGTTGAAAGGTCGCCCTACGCTTTGCTGTCTTCCCCAAATGAGATACATTATTCGTCCTTGTTCTTACAACAACTATTATGACCGTTTCCCTTACCCCTATTTAGTCCGATCCCTGTTAACTTCTAAATGCCGAAATTAGACGTTTTTCTTCCATATTTGTCCTTGAATAACTTATGATTCCCGTCATTTCTCGATGAATGGACAGTCGTTTTTCTATGAACACACCAATGACCATTTGTTCGAGTGAGCTCAACTCGTTTTATCGCCCACCATTGTTGATCGGTGCCTGGTTATCAATGTGTTGCGTTGGCACTTTCTTTCCTTGATTTCCAAGGATTTTCACATTCGAGGTGAGAGTCAATTCACTTGTACATTGATTCAATTAGTACCGTATTAAATCCAGTTATTACGGGTGCCTTCTCGTTTACCGTTTTGAAGATAGATTACCTCTGTGATTGAATACTGAGGAGCATTTACTGGATCAACAGGTTACGCGTAACTCGGTGTGAACTTGACTCGTTAGCGAACGATTCAATAATGTGTTCCGGTGGCTACAAGATTTTTGTGACAGTGTGGTCAGATGACGGATGATACCTGAGGCATTTATAATGCACAATAGCGAGTCTTATTTTTGCAAAATTTCGGCAACCTCCTCGTTTCTACTGTATAGTTTTGCTATTCCAGCCTCCAATTCCTTTATTCTTCAGCCTGATCTACAAATACCCTGGTAATGGAAACTGAACACGGTTTGGTGTTGTTCCTTTCGTGGGATGTGCTACGATTTGCTGTTGGGACAGATGTTTCAGCAGCAGCCTCGATATCTTCTGCGTTGACTGAACAATCTAACGATTTTACACCTTTCTTCACCGTCCACACGCTCTTTTTGCGCAGAGATGATCGCTTGACGACTGGGAATTTCTGAAAATTGGTTGAATTAGCGGACATTCCTATATGCTATTCAACTTTTACCGATGGGATATGTTCAAAAGGACTCAAAGCAAGTAAGTATGACGAAATACAACGAATAGCACGTAAATTTCGGATATCAAATGGTAAAAACGAGATATGCACTAACACGCAATAATAACTGGCCTTTTTCTATGGATTGCTGGGCATTCTCCACTGAACTGGCCACCTTCATAACGTGTCGAAGTCCCGTTGCAATATTCGGCATTTATGAATTCACGAGGAGTACGGCTACGCCATAAACGTTTCCACATGGGGATCAAGCAAGGCTTATCCCTGTGCTTTCGAGGGTTTTCAGCACAGTTCAACTCGGTCAACTTTTTGACCCGACTCTTGAAGAATTTCATCGGGGAATCGCAGAGTTGATCCGCACACCAATGCTGTTGCGGTGCTCTCAAGATCTTTCGTTAGAGTGGGTCCGAAAATTAGTAGGATGAGATAAGAGACTTTTGTCCACCTGTGTTGTGGGATTTGGGTAAATAATCACGCATCCATTTGTTGCACGAAATTCCTATCAGACAATGGGAAAATGGGCGGTATGCACTCGTTCTGTCATATCCACGACTAAGCGTACACGTCCTACCACAAAGTAGGTTGCGCTTGATTTGCGGTTCTACTTACAGCAACCGTATCAACTTTTGAAGTAGTATCATGTGAGAATCCAACTCGACCCTATTCCTGACCGCCAACTGGACCTTGACCCAGACGTTCTCGTTCTGTCGCATCAATTTGGTAGTTGTGAGAATAGCCATTTGTCAGTCGTCGCACTCTGCTTGGGTGGTGTGTGCATCGTTCTTTTGGAGCTCGGCACACCCCCCACCGTTTTTGAACCTGTTTATTGCCTGGAAGAACCCTCCTGGGTATGAATGCCTCATTAAGTGATTATGGTTCATCTTTGAACTGTTTGGCACTAAAATCTGACTCATTTCTCCGAAACGACCCGTCGATCAAAACTCTTGAAGTTGTTTTAATGTTCGCCTTGATAATTCTTCAAAAATACTCGCGTTGCGACCCAATCCTGTTTCGAATACTTGGGACCATTGGTTTATCACTACGCATTATACATTTTCTTGGAGGATCGTGCGGTAACCACTTGAGATACATCGGAATAAGCTAACCAACGGGGCAAAAATTTCTCAACAATAGTACCAGTGGTAGTATCTGACGTGGGAGTAACTATAGACGAATGAGTTAAACTATCCATACAGGTGTGGGAAGCTGTGTCCATCCAACTGTGGCAGTGAGTCAATAATACCCAAGTGGGCGAGTGAGGAGCGAGAAGCTGCTGCGGAAGAACGATCAGGCAAGGGAACAGCTTGCTGGTAATTCTTTTTACGCTGATAGTGCAGACGAAACATGGCCTAAGTTCGCACATCTTCATTCACACTAAGCCGAACATAATCTTTTGCAAATGAGTTCCGGTCTGATGCACACTTCAGAGTGTGAGGACGAAAGTGAAATGTCGAATAACTTCAGCAAGAAGTCAGGGGGGTCAACAGTTCAGGATTATATACAGATACGCCACACAACATACCGAGATGATAGTGTGGAAGAGGAAATTTGAACAACCCCAGGGGTGGAAACGTTTCAGTGCGGGATAGAGAGTCGCCGTTCAGCCGTGCTTCTGCTAGCTCCTTCAGGCTCAAATTTCAGGCGAACTTGGATCTGCGCAAATGCGTGAGTTGGAAGCGGTGTATACGATAACAAAAATAAATCCTGCAATGTGACGAACGTCTATTTTGAACTGTTCGGTATACACAACGGAGCGGGTTTCTCGAGGGACGCTTTTCCTGGAATGAGTTGAGCGGGAGTTGAGCGCAGGTGGATCAGGGTCATTCAGAACCGCGAAAACAACTTAGTAAATGTCGCGAAAGTGGAAAAAGTGGATAAATCACGGGTGATCTCTTGCGGAAGTAATCCAGATTATTTTAGAAAGATTGAGTTATGAAAGGAAAAGGGAGCGGCACCAACTCATGCTCGGCAAAGATGGAATAGGTCCACCAGCTGCGTTTGCTGACGCACTGACTGAGGAAACAATCAAATGCTGGGGAGAGCACTGGAACATAAAAAGCAGTGATTTAATTGTGTGCTAATTTGTACATGCAGTTCGAGGTGTTCCGACATTATGCGGGCCGAAATATCAGAACAAAAACTCAGATGTTTGTTAAATGTTCGAACACCGTATTCCTAGGTCTCCACTGGAAGTGGTGGCATCAATATTATAACCATCTAGTAAGACAGAACCATAGGGTAATTGACAAACATAAATGATGCTGTTTGATTTCTTCACCAAGAACGCCGTCAGCCATGTTTTGCACCACAACTGCTCCGACACTAGGTTCTGTTTTATGTTTTTTTAGACAGAAAGCGATGTTACTGAGCTGGTTGAGCGTGTAGACGACTTTGATATCGTCAGCAAACATAAAGAGCTTGCCATGATTAGTAATACCAAACACATCACTATTATATACTGGGAAAAGTGACAGCTCCAGAACGCTGCCTTGAATTACCCCAGTAGTCACCGGATTTTGTGTAGAGTGGAGCTCTCCTATTTTGAATGTTTGGGTGCGGTTTCCAAGGTATATTGAGGCCAGCTATAGAGAAGGTCTTGTGTATCAAAAGACCCTCTTTCGATCAAGAGGCGCTTAGGAGAACTGGGGAACTAACAGATAATAAGTTGTTCTTGGCTAAACGAAGCAGCTTAACAAAAGTTGAGGATTTCACATACTGCACAAAAGTCCTGAACAACCTTTTTGTTTATTAAAGTGATAACTTTTATAGCACGGTCCCTCCTAAAGCTTTTCCACCTCGTCAGCTGCATTAGTTTAATGCATCCCTGCTCGCTAGGGGGCGCAAGTTTCTCCACGTGTATCCGACGCAGTTGCATTGTGTTTTGTGTTCAAACGTTTGGCTCATTTGCATCAACAGGAAGAAATCCAGTGTTTTTATGTGCTCCGACTTAAGCAAATAAAGCCCGCCGGTCTCTTTTGGGGGTAACGATTATATCTTGTACATGCAATTCGAGGTGTTCCGACATTATGGAGGCCGGAATGTCAAAACAAAAACTCAGATGTTTGTTAAATTCCCCCTCCACTATATGTGGGTCTGAGGCAAGAAGGATGGTATTACAACTTGAGAATTTTAATGGCAAAAAAGTAAAACAACCAATTAATTTATCGGATGGTAAAACACGACCATCTGTTTGGTAACGATTATTGAATCGATCGCTAACAATTCAAGTTAACACAAGTTAACCCACACAAGTTAACAGGCATACTGATCACTTCCCTAGCCCACTCGGATTATAGGCTAGGAAGCAACCCATCCACAATCTGTGCTAGTGTGCCCATGCACATACCATGCACATACCGGTCACTGAAGGTCATTCGTGCATATCGAGGCTCTGGAGGACAAGGAGATGATGAAACTGCCTACGCAACCCATTACTGGTGCTAGAAAGGTGTTTATAATTGGAACTGGACGGTATATTGTGTTCCAAGCGGTTCTTCTGAAAATAACTTCTAAATACTTTCTGGGAGAATCCAAGGTGCTAGCACAGCACATAAAACAAGCGACGAGATGGATAGTAAGTCAGAACGTCACATTGCCAGAATTGATTTTCACCAAATGTCTTAATGACACAGGGGAAGTCAGAGTGAAGTTACTGTTGGGCAAAAATGATCACGGGTTGCTTAAACTAAGGCTAACCACAGAAGGGGCTAGGCCACCGGATAAGTAAATAAAAAGATTTTCTTCGCATTTATGTGAATGTGTTTTTTAAGTTGAATGATAAAATGGCGTGGATACTCTGAGTAATCAATAAGGGTCCAAGGTGGGTCCATATCAAAAGTGATCTGGAGGGGCCGATAGATGATTTTTACACTGTAGAGAGTAGTGCGGAAGGGTACCCTTGCGTGGTAAAAATAAGTGAGGCGATAAATGTCTAGTCGGAAGAACTTGACAACTAGAAGATGTTTTTGACAGACTGATGGCCAGAAGAGCCTTCTGGGGCATCATGCTGCCAGAACGGAGTCGAGGTCGCTATAAAATGAATGCCGTTTCCCACTTGAGAAGGGACTGGCTAAGATCGCTGAGAGTAACCCCAAATAATACCAAAACTGTGGGCACTCTGAGTCAGCCATGTGAACATCGATTGGACAGTTGAGCAGTAGGTGAAGTGTCACTGCGGGAATAACTGGGCAAAGAGCGGATATTCCATTCGGTTCATTTTAACAAGCCTACATACTGGGCGTTGACAAGAGAGCAAAATGTTATAGCAACCTGAGCTTAATCAGTGTAAGGATGAAGAAAATCGTGGTGTGAGAGAAGGATGCCAGGGTTTTTCCCAGCAAACTTGAAGTCAGTAAGATGATCGCAACAAATGCACTAAGCCAGGCCATGCACAAACGACTGGCTGAACCTCTCACTGACCTCCAAAAAGGGTCACTTGAAACGGCCTGCACGCCGAGAATCTGGGAGCTGACCGCAGTTGTCTCTATCCACAAAGGAGGTAACGAAAAGAGGGATACCAATTATAGGTTGGCGGATCTCACAGTTGTGCTACCAAGGCTCTCAGAGAGAATAATCCGAGAAAAAACAGCGGTACTTCTATAAAACGATAGGGTTTCCCCCGTGACTCAGCATGGCTTTATGGGGAAACGGTCGTCGACTACCAGGCTGCTGTGTTTTCTTGACGAAGCTGCAAAAAGATTCGAGAGGTGAGAAGAGGATGAAGTCTGATGTGTTTCATCCCAAGAGACTTTCGATTTGGTGGATCATAGGCTGCCTATTTCAAAGGTGAAATCATGCGGCATCGCCATGAGGCAGTTCACTTGATCAGAGAGGTTCTGTTGGTTTGGAAATTATATGTAGAAGTAGATGGGTGTCAGATCAAGGCAGAAGAAAGCATGCGATCGCGTCCCATGCGGATTGGTTTCGGGTCCCCCATTGCTTCTGATATTCATAAATGATCCAACATCATCCCTGTGCTTTCAGTGCCGCCCGTTCAAGGATAAGGTGGAGAAGGCACGAAACCTTTTTAGTCAGGCCCTCCATATTGATCTGGATGGGCCGTAGAAATAGTCCACTGAGTGTAACCTACTGTTTACTGCGATAAAATTTTCAACATTCCCTAAGGAAGACTGAGTACTATGGCTGGGAACTTAGGTATATCATAGAGAACTGGTCAAACGGGACCCAGGGGTTCAAGACACTGGTGGTTTCAGAGACGATAGCCAGAGCCTAAGTCCAGAAAGGAAGAAGATTTGGGCGTTGACGCCGCCCAAGACAAAATTGGGAGTAAGAGGGCTGATATATTATTGCTGGGGTATAGATTGTGAGTTAAGCCGCGCCTGGAGTATACAGTTTAGGTGCGAATTGCGAGTGAGCGCATGTGCGGGCGGAGAGCAGGAGTATGAGACTAGCCGTATGAATCGAAGAAAACGGAGGGGCTCTGACTTCAAGGCCAGCTCTTCTCAGCACCTCGCAGGAAAAATGGCGTTCCAAACGCCAAACTGGTCTCCAAATTCTGCCGGAGTAGAAATTCTGGTACTGAACACGAGCATTTGGTCAACAGACTAATACTGAGTCGTTCGCTAGTGATTCAATTTCACACCGAGTTGCATGTAATCTGCTGATTCAATAAAAGCCTTTTTCAGTAGCCAACGACAGAAAAGATTATCTGTCCCGGAGACGGTTAATGAAAAGTCGCTTGTAAAAACGGGATTTAATACGGTACGAATTGAACGAATGTCAAAAAAGATTAAATTTCACCTGGAATGTGTAGAGCCCTCAGAAATTGAGCGGAGAATGTGTCCATGCAACAGATTCCACCACTAAGCACCGTTCAGTAACGGGAATGGCAAAACGAACAAACGGACATTGGCTGGATAGGAGCAAAAAGACTGTTCGCCCGTCGAGAAATGATGAAACTTGTGAGTTACTCAAAAAATGTAGAAGGAGAATGTCTAATTTTGGCATGGACTGAAACAGCTTGCCTGCTGAAGTAGTAGAGGCTGGTACACTGAATTTGAACTGAGACTGGACCACTGTTGATAGGAAGTAATCTCAGATACCGTACAAAATGAAAAGTATCCAGCAGTCATATTCGGTTGTACCAAGGTTTTTAGTCACAAAGGATGGTGAGTGGATGCGGGTTGTGAAATATATGGCGTTTCTCCCCACAGAGCAGAAATTATCTTTACTGCCTCCTGTTTACTCCCCGTGATTTTCTTTTTCGTTTTGTTATTCCCATACTTCTTGTTGATTCCCCTTTTGTAAACTCATTCCGATTCTAGTCATTGCGCTAATAGTCCTCCCTTGTCAGGCTGAGAGGTCTGGAGGGTGCCTTCCCTGGAACTCGTTGCAATGATGACCCTGCTTTTGCATTACCTGAGGGTACCACACCAGCTGCCAGCTTTCACACGCTGTGGTGAGGTTGGACGCAGTTCGTGTTGATTGGATAGTGGGTGAACATGCTGTACTGTCACTGCAGTTCTATTACGCTCGTGCCACCTATTGGTTGATTTATCATTTGTTTGTTTCAATTACTGCTCTAATTTGCATGCCACCCTTTTTGCTCATCGTATCTAAGGACACTGACGTTTTATCGTTGTTAGCCGGTGTTATCATTAATCTTTCTTGTCAGTGTATCATGTCACAATCACACGCCTAAGATACGGTAGTACTTGTTGATCAGAGATATCCAGTGTCTGTGGTTGATTTGGTTGCCAAATAACCAGTATAACGGCATGCGGCGCCAGAAATGCTTATACGGCCATCGCTTCAGATGTAGTGGCTGATTCAGCTCACATCCTCAACGTCGTCAATTATCTGTACGGGCTGCCTCTTTGGAGGTAGCCGTCGCCAACCCCCCTTCCCGGGTCGTGTCCGGCTGGTTTCTCGCCACCGACAGTGAACAAAGGCAAGACGCATTTTAGTGTAGCCGCATGGTATCAGAGAGTGTCAATACATCGCACACCGCCATGGTACAAGGGTGCGAAACAGTGAACTTGGTTTGACAGGAAGTTGGAGCTGTGCTCACTGAACGAAAATATGGCGTTCACCCTTTGTGGGGAAACGGCTGTTTGGAAGGCACTAGCATTGTCTAGTGGCAGAAATGAGGTCACAAAAACCTGGATGATAGGGCATTCTGGACAAGGAGGGTTATGTTTTGAGGTGAGTACCCAACCTATCTTCTGCATATGAGCGGACCAAGGCGATGTTAAACACGTCCTTCTCACCGGATCTAACAACCTTGGCCGTTCAGAAGCTTCCGAGAAGTCACTCGAAATCTTTATGCATTTTTCTGAAAAACTAGGCCCAAGAGGTGCGCCCGGTAGTACGACGGGCATGAGAGTGACTCACGCTCATTTAAAGGAAATTTCGTTTGATCGCTCTCCGCGTGAGTGCGGAAAATGCTTCTAGATTGAGAGGGCAAGACCAAACTTCAGGGATGACCCAAAGTTCTCGGTAGAAGCAGAGGTCTTACGTCAAAATTTCAACCGGGCACGAGCATCCCTGAAGGTTCAACCAAGCAGCCTCTATTTACAGCAAAATCACCTATCTCCATCTCTTGCAGAACTGCGTGATCTTGGAAAAGAGGCCCACAACGGTGGTACAAACCGCGACTCTTCTCCGTTACTGCCAGCTCCTTAACCCCAAGAATCGTCTACTAAAAATTGCTTCACTTTCAGGTCCCATAACTCTCAGCTTGTCGCGATCACCATCGGCATTCCGGCGTTTCATGTTGGGACTACTACAACTACTTTTCCCTCAGATGGACCGAAATCTTTTCTACCGAGCTCCCTTTTAGCTTCAGATGTCACCCAGACTTTTGCGGTGCAAAACTGTAAGTCACCCTCCAGAAGCTCGAACAGCAAGAGCGGCTGGAAGGCCGTCCACCCTAGACCAACGGAAGCGGACAAAGCGTCTCATGAAGATGTTCACATACGCTGGAGTTACTGTGAGGCGGGCCGCCACCGGCCGAAGAGGCGTACGGAACTCAATGACAATCCTCACGTCTACTCTTGAAACTATAAATCCATTCTAAAGTTCTCCGTGGTTATATATTTATTTTACCCATCCAAGTGTAGTAATAAGCTCTCAATTACATGTATACCAACTGTTAGAATTTTTAAACAAATTGACCTGACCCGGAAAACCATAAGTAAAAACCTGCTCACTAGACAGCACCTAACCTCACTGGAGTCACCCAATTGACAGGTGCCAGAGAGTTCGTCCAAGACACTAGACTCCACATTGTAGTTCCTGCAAAGACCAGGATTTTCATGGGTATAACTGGGTCCTAACCGTGACATACAGATCCTTACCATGAATGAATAGCAGGCTCCGCTATCTTACTCAACCAGAAGCCCTCTGCACTTACCATCTTTGGGAAATCTACCTTTGAAAAAATACCACGCACTCTAGATCAAAATTCGGCTCTGTGGTGGTGAAACGTTCCTTGCTGGTATTGCACACCTTTCCACGTCATAAACTCGATCTAGTGGCAAGGCCATCCTCACCGTCTTAAACAGTTTCACACCTACACGACGTTTCTTCGATTTTCTCATTTTAATGATCTCACCGCGTATATACCTTGAAGTCGGCATTCGAAGAGTACAAATAGGAGATCACTGCCCAACACCAAAATCAGTGACTAGCGGAATGATCCATGGAAGCGTTCTGGGGCCGTTGCTTCACTTAACTTACATAGATGACTTGTGCGGTATTTGCCGACGATATCAAAACCGTTCGCACATTCCGCCAGCATAGTAACGTCGATTTCTGTCTGCAACATATATGACAGGACCTAGCGTCATTGCAGTTGTGGTGCAAAACATGGTTAATGACGTTCTCAGCGAGCAACTCAAAGATCATCACTTATGATTGTAAATTACCCCGTGGTTCCCTCTCTATCTAAATAGTTATAACACTGACACAGCCACTCCAGCCACAGACCTACAAATACGGTATTCAAAATCCTTTAACTTCTCCAAACAAGTACGCTTTCAGGTAGCTAAAACTAAAAGGAAAATAGGCTGTATCTGATTAACTAATCAGACAGTTAATTCATGACACCCAACCCCACATGTTCGCCTTCACGGAGACCTGGCTTACAGGTGATATCAGTGACAGTGAACTGAGTGTTCCGGGGTATTCTGTTTACCAGGCTGACTCTGCCCGAGGGAGAATGGGGGGTTCTGCGATTTTTCTTCAGCAGTGTCTCCCGACACCCACGGTTATTGGTGGCTTCCAGTCCTCTGATAAATGTGACGCTCTTTGGCTTCGACAACCACTGCGAGGCCAAGACTCACTCCTAGTGGGGGTTATTTATCGTTCTCCTTCATCAGACGTTCCCGACGACAACACCCTTCTGGTAAGCCTGGAAAACTTCCTAGGCCTACAACGCTTTACACATCTGCTTATTATGGGTGATTTTAACGCACCCAAGATAAACTGGGCATCAGTTTCTCACCAGGACTGTGAAAGCGGATTCTCGACTTCCTTATCAACGCTGATACGTCGGAAGGCGTGGACACAGCACGTCACCGCCCCGACGCGCCACCGTTTTGGTCAGATTCCCTCTTTGCTCGACTTAGTTATCACTAATGAGAGCCACCTGGTAGACAGAGTGATCATCAAGCCACCACTTGGACACAGTGACCACTCTCTGTTAGCCTTTGACCTTATCTGTTACTGGTTACAACAACCAGCAAAAAGATTCACCGTTCGAAACTTTAATCAAGCAGATTTTAACGGCCTGAGAACCTACCTAGGTTCACTTCTTCTTGACTTGGACTCCGTGGACCAGAACTACCACACGTTTCACAGCGCAATTCAAAAAGCAGACGACTTATTTATACCGCGCAAACTGTGCATTTTCTCTTATCGGCCACCCCTTCCACGCAGGATACGTCGTCTTCTCGATAACCGTTCCCAATTATTCGCGAAGCATAAGCTTACTGGAAACTCAGAGGACCTAAGCGCGTTCCACATTGTCCGAAACAGGTGTAGGCGGGAAATCCGCGAACACACCAAACTCGTACAAGAGAAGATCCTCATAAGAGCCCGCGGGAACAAAACCTTCTTATTCAAGCATATGCGGCGACTAAGAAAGAACAAACCTTCAGCTCTTTCTTTACGACTACCCAACGGGGAGACTTCATCTGACTCCCTAGTTGTGGCCGAGTTATTCAGGGAGTACTTCTCGGCAATCTATAACGTCGTATCCCCGAGCTGGCATCCTGTACTACCGTTGCAGAAGTTCAGGCAACCACTCGTGACCGCTGAGTTTTCTGTGCTAGATGTCGAAGACCTTTTACTCAAGGTTAATCCTTACGGTGCAATGGGTCCCGACATGATCCATCCCAGAATACTCAAGGAAGCAGCTGTTAGTTTGGCTGAACCCCTTTATAAGCTGTTCAAGCAAACACTCCAGACTAGCATCCTCCCTAGCGCATGGAAAGAGGCGATGGTCACACCCATATTTAAAGTGGGTGACCGGCACTCTCCGGCTAGTTATCGGCCAATCAGCCTCACTAGCATCCCGTGCAAAATAATGGAGCGCCTACTAAAGCGCGCCATACTCAATCACTTCTTATCAAATAATCTTTTTTCTTCCACACAGCATGGCTTCCTTCCTAATCGGTCATGCATAACAAACATGCTTATTTTCATGGATAGTCTGACGGAGGCCAAAGACAATGGCCTCATCTCTGATGCCATCTTCTTTGATTTTGCCAAGGCTTTTGACCGTGTCCCACACGGCCCCCTGAAACACAAACTGGAAGCCTACGGTATTCAAGGAGAGGTTCTTCGCTGGATTGCCTCTTTTCTTGATAATAGAACGTTTAGGGTCAAGACCGGAGCAGACCTTTCGTCTCCCTCTTTCATTTCTGCGGGAGTTCCCCAAGGGTCAGTTCTAGGTCCTTTGTTATTCCTCATTTACATCAACGACCTTCCAAGCAACATTTCCAGCAGCGTCCTCTTATATGCAGACGACCTAAAAATCTGGAATGCCACTGATCCCAGCGCACTACAAATTGATCTTGACGCGATCAAGCGCTGGTCGGACGATTGGAGTCTCCCACTAAATGACAATAAATGTGCTCACATGTCACTCGGTGGAGATTCTGGCAATGCCTTCATGATTCATAGCGCATCTGGCACAGTAGATATCATGAGAATCGACCTGAAGAAAGATCTGGGCATCTGGTTGTCATCTAACTTGTCCTTCACGTATCACCATGAGATGGCGGCAAAAAAGGGATTTGCCGCTCTTATGATGATTAGGCGCACTTTCCCCCGCATGGACAAGAACGCTTTTCAAACGCTTTACGGGACTTATATAAGACCGCTCCTCGAGTATGCCAATCAGGTCGTGTATACCGGCCTGCAGAGAGACATATTAGCTGTTGAGCGTGTCCAGCGCGCGGCCACCAAGATGGTCGCGGGCCTGAGTAATGCTACTTACGAGTCTCGACTTGAAATTCTTGACCTTTACCCACTTGAATTTCGAAGACTTCGCGGGGATTTAATACTCACACACTTCTTCTTTAGAGTAGGTCTTGTAGAACAGTTCTTCACTGTAGCGAATGATGACGGCCGGCGAGGACATAATAGGAAGCTTTTCAAGCTTCGTCCTCGGACCTTTCTTAGGCAGCAGTTCTTTTCTTACAGGGTTATTAACTATTGGAACAGCCTTCCTTCTGAGGTCGTCAGTAGCGCTTCTAGGGATCGTTTTAAAGCTTTGCTTGATTCTCATTTATCTAAAATTGCATTATGCGAATAATCTTTCTCTGTTCTTGGTATTCACTGTAATCTCCAAGAGCGGTGCTACACCCTGTTTTCAATGATCGCCTTTCAGATCAACAGAAGCCCGCTGACACTGAGCAAGGAAAACCGACTGGATCCGGGAACCTTGGGCCGTTGCCTCGAACCCGTGTATCAATCGCTGAAATCGCAATCGCTGAAATCGCTACCGGCTTCGAAGCTGAAGGTTTACGAAATGCGTGCCCGGCCTCATTGTCAGTATTGCACATTCATTTACTGTCCCCTACGCAAGTCTGATAGGCTTGTGTTTGAGAACATTCACCGATCATTCACCAAAATCTTACTGGGATATTCTTCTTTGTGAAGCTGTAGGCAACGCTGTGAAAAACTTGGTATTGACCCATTTTGGGTGCGTAGACTAAAGTTGAACCTGACACTGTTGTATAAACCTATACATTCGGATGCAATTACCGCAACGTTCAATGTCAACTTACATCTCACCTCTGCATATACTCTAAGAAACAGTGGTTCCACCTCATCAAATCCTTTGTCCCGGAAAAAGAAACGCGCAAACTTCTCCAGTGTAAAGTATTCCTACATCTGGAATAAACTTCCGAATTAAGTTGTAGCAAGTGAGAACATTCAGCGTTTCAAAATGGGTTTGGACAGCCATTTTACGATACCAAACACAATGTATCTCTTCAAACTCTCTGTATCCTTTGATGCCCGTTTTAATGTGCTCCGGGAAACATTTAGCTGTCAGACGCGTATAACGTGAATGCCACCCCTCCGCTGTCTGAAGCCCCTCGAAAACATCCTGCTTGAAACGGTTCGTTGTATCATATACACGCACGACCGTCTATGATTTGGTTTACTGCATGCTTACTAAACGGCTTACAACTCAATATTATCTAATTGATATGTGTTTATTCATGTGCACATAATACCTATATTGCTAGGAAAGGTAAGGTTGGCGCTTATTAATAAATCCAGCAGAATGAGGATAAATGGGTTTTATTTAGAACGCGCACATTTCAAGAAGCCTTCCAAGTCATCAGCTCAATATTGTGATTGCCTGAAAATATCTCGATTAAAAGCGAAATGCCACAACAGTCAGTTGGCAGAGTTATATATTTCACTAACCAGAGCCGAACTAATAATATCGCATGAAGTCTTCGCCAAAAAGTTTCCCAAACGCACTATTCTTCGAGGTAAATACGATCATTCCATATTTTTTACATTTACCGTTCGAGATCACGTTCTTTTCCCCGATTTCTAAGTATCCGTTGTGCGAGAGGTTTTTCCGCGATGGACGGGCGCACGAAATTTTATCACGACTGAACAAATCGCGAAGTTTTCAAAATGTTTGACGGTTTCAAGCAAACGACGCTGTCCTGCGTTGCAGTCCGTTCAATCGTTAGTCGGATTTTGGAAGTCACTCTTCTGCCTCGCCAAAGTCGACGTATTTTGGCGCTTTCCCGACGGTAATTATATCACGTAATGGCGAAACACCCTGAGTAACCTTGAATTATTTAAAAATTCGACTGACAAAAAACCTTCTTAGACTGAATCCGTGAAGCGAGCGAACTATCTGTTTTCCTGCTGCGTGCGTCGTAGTTCCGCGAACTACAGTCATTCTCTTTCTGATCACGTCCTGTTTGGTAATAGGATTCACATTCGTGTTACGGTTTTATTGGTCGTTGTTTTGCACCGCCTGTAATTATCTGCAGTGATCGCGCATAACCCAGCGCGCTTCTCACATGTGCGTTGAGAGAGATGCGTTATCATTATTAATACTGGTAATTATTATTGTCGGATCCGCCAGCTGAGAAACACCCACGCTACCATTGCGAATTAAAGACCCGATGTGTAGCAGGTTGTTAAGGTTGGGGATAAATCGACTCGGAAGCCGTTGCTGATGTTGGGAGCGGTTCTGCCGAATGACGGCCGTGCATTGAATCCGAAAGCTAGCGTGGGACTTACGGTTGGACTCAGTCCTAGATAACAAAACGGTTATTCAAGACTCTGTTTACCAGAGACTGATGTACCGTACAACAAAGTGGTTGACACAAGGTATCCCAGGACACAGCGCTAAATTCCACAGCTCTGTTGAGGGCACCGGAAAGCTTTATGCACCAATCATCAGCGGAACGGATGGGTCAGTGGTTTTTCCAAATGTCAAATGAGAGATATGGTGCAAGGCGTTTCTCATTCAAACGTCTGAGTCATGTGCGGTGAATGCCCACTAGAGGTGTAAACTCAGTGGTGCAAAGATAGTTATTCACGATGACACTGTAGTGTTCTAATCAATCGAGTGTTACAAATGGCCAAAACAGGGTAACACCAAAGTAAAGGAGCAACAGGAATGGGTGTGCATGAAGGTATGCGTGTGAATAAAAGGAAGGCGTATCAATAAAAACTGAAGGACTCGATGACGACACAAAGTCTGTAAAATTGAACAGGCTACCACCCAAAAGAAGGACAGTGCCAGGGACGACCAATGGATAATTTGACAATCGACGTGAAATACCCGAAAGTTCAGCTTTGGCAGTTTAACAGATAAGCGGACCTAGAAAAATTTTGCTACGCGATTATTCTACGGACCCGAAGATCCACGCAAGTGAAAAAGACTTAGACGGTGCGCGGTAACTCTTATTTATTTTTATGACAATCGAGGATGATGATTCAGAGAATGATACTGATGCTTTCAAACAAGTGTACGGATGAACTCAACGAAAAGGTACATACAAACATGTGCGGGGATTCGTTGCATAATGCAACTGTGAAGTACTGACCCGATGGGATCACGGTCACTCAAACCTATGAGAGCAGCTACTTTAAGATTATCCATCGGCAACTCCTCGTAAGTAGAAGTTTAAGCCAGCTCAAATGGTGCTTGACCAGTTCCACGCCGTGTGTGACTTCAAGTGCGTTTCATTGGATCCACATCGTTGCCACAGGCAAAGACAAAACGCACTATGTGTGCAAGAGACTGAACGAATTTAGGCAAGAGCATTCAAGTTGGTGACCTGACCTGAACTGAACTGATATAACACAAAATTTTGCCGTTTGTTGACGCAATTTTGATCTACAACTGTGTGGGCCGAGTGCACATCTTCGTACAAGGGTTCGAGCTAGGGGGATAATTGCCCAGATCCACTTGGTTTGCTCCTCTCGATGTCCGGCCGTTTTCTGTTGATCGGAAAGGCAGTCACTGAAAACAGCGTATAACACTCTCATGGTGTAGATATACACTATTGACGAGCTCTCACCAGAGAGGAACTCGAGTCTAGTGCCTATTGTCGAAATGGGATGACTGGAAAGTCTATCGGAATGTGAAGGCTCCGATCATATGTAGAAGTTCTAGTTGTAGCATAGAAAGAGTTATCTGACATGAATTCAGAACTGAGCTCAACAAATTAGCACACTGTGCCCACAGCACCAGGTGTGACGGTTGCACGTTAAGCAGTGGCTTTTTCCACAGCTCAAATTCAGAAAGTCGCGACGAGCTCGGAAGGGCAGGATATTATAGGAGAAAGGGACATATTTTGTGGGGGCGGCTTCCAACCACATCCTCCCAAGGAGAACAAACCGGAGAGGTACTGAAGACCTAATTCTATCCAGAGTATAAAACATGGTTTCTCCCAGCATATATAGCTCCAAAGCTAAAAAGAAGTCACTGAGACTACTTGTGAGGTTAACCGCAAAGAATAACACACAAGAAATGCGAAAAAGCGGTGGAATTGAAGAAGAGCCACGATAATCTCAAGGGGGGCTCGCATGACTGTTCATTGCAAGGACACCTGGATCGTCCCAGTTGCATGCAAAAATTCATGTAGCAAACCTGACCATGAAATCCAAGTTCATGCAAGAATGGTCATTCCTGCTCTCCGGAGGACAGCAGTGACCCAAAAGTGTCAAATCGAGCACCCAGATGAGAGGCTGGTGCAACCATTCACTTGCGAGGTAATTCGAATATAGAGGAAAAAAGGTACAAAGGAGATGACCGCAACAACCTAAAGAACAAGCGAGTCCGCGAAAATGAGAGAAAGTGGGCTGCATGCTGCTGAAAACTCACAGTTCAAAACGGCTGGACTGAGGAAAAACTACGTTAATCTAAAGGCAGTCTCGTTGGATCGTTCACAGTAAGAGCGACGGAAGCACTCTCAGCTTGATAGAACAAGGTCAGACAGAGGCTTACCCAAAACTTCGAACTAATGTAAGTCCCTATCCCAGTTCTAAAGGAGGGACCAGTATCCCCGAATGGGTCAACCCAAGCACCCACGCCCATATTAGAGGCGGCTTCTCCCATCCTCTTAGATGGCCAACTGTCTGTGGAGCTGCACAGGTCTGAGAGAGTAGCACCCAAAGGTCGTAACGCTCTTCCTATACACTCCCAATCATTCCATCTCGGAGGTCAGTTAAAAAATGTGTTGGTCCCGAGAAGTCTAACCCAATGAGTCTGCTGGGGTCACACCGCGCATCCAAAAAACTCACAGTTAGCTCATTCCAGAAGCATCTTCCTCGGCTGGATCGGGGTCATTTTGTCCTAAGTTCCCTTCTAATCTAAAATCCTACACGAAATTTCGAGGGTGCAAAACTGCAAGTCACCCTCCACAAATTCAGAAAGCGAAGGCGGTCCAAGAAACGCGGACAAAGCGTTCCACAGGGACGCTCACATACGCCCAGGCTGTGATGGAAACGGCCGCTACCTTCCAAGAGGGCTCATGGAACTCTGCCGCCGTCTACACACTCCCCCTCGCTATTAGGACTGTTTTCTCAAGCCCTCCCCCATACTCTTCTGCCTCCTTGTACCCAGCCAAATGCGGAAGTAACCCACAATTGCGTGTACACTAAATGCCTCAGTCTTCTGAACAAACTACCGGAAATCAAGCAGTGGGTCCACGACACTAGCCCTCATATTCTTGATTTAACAGAGAGTTGGCTTTCCAAAGATATCAGTAATAATGAACTGCATGCTCCTGGTTACTCTTTGTACCGAACGGACTCCTTCCGTGGACGCATGGGAGGCTGTGTTGTCTTCCTAAGCCAGAAGCTCCCGGTGCCAACCGTCGTAGGAGAATTTACCTTCACACGCACGACGCACCTGGATCAAACTCCAGCTTCGTAATCATAACACGCTCCTTGTCGGCGTTATGTGCTGTTCACCGTCATGTAGTGCATCCGTCGAAGAGGCCATTCTTGTCGCCTTAAACCGTTTCATTTCTACCCAGAGTTCCTCACTTCTCATTCTGGATGAATTCAACGCACCCAGACTCAACTACATGGCGGATCCTCATAAGGACTCTGACTGCGAATTCTCGAGATCCTTGGCAATGTTGATCCATAAGAAAGCCTGGACACATCATGTCGAACTGCCTACAAGGCATCGCTCAGGAGATACACCTTTCTTGCTTGATCTGGTCATCACGAACGAGGCTCACCTGGTAGATAGGGTAGTCATCAAGCCACCGCTGGGGCATAGTGACCAAATGCTACTAGCCTTTGACTTTATCTGTTACTGGTTCCAGAATGCTGCAACGAAGACTTCATCCCGAAACAACCAGAAAGCAGAATTCGACACACTACGGACATTCTTGAGTCCACCCAGCGTTGAGTCCGACTCGGTGAAATCGAACTGCCATTCTTCTAAGGCTGCTACTCACGAAGTTGATGAAGCATTTGTTCCTCGTGCACTGCTTCCGCGGGACATACGTCCCTTCTTGATGTACACTCCCATTTATTCTCTAAGCAAAGGCTAACGGGCAGGCCGGAGGATCTAGAAGTCTTTCGCTCTGTACGGAACAGGTGTAAGCGGGAAATTGGTCAACACACTTGACAGGCGCAGTCAAAAATCCTAATGGTAGTCCGCGAGAATAAGAATTTTCCTTTCAAGCACATGAGTCGCCAGAGAGAAACTAAGCCCTCAGCGTTTTCTCTGCGGCCTCCCGACGGGGAAACCACCTCCAATACCCAGGTGGTTGCCGAGGTGTTCAAATGGTAATATTCAGCAGTCTACAATGTGGTTCCGTCAAACTGGCATCCGGTTCTTCTGCGGAGAAACTTTCAATACCCACTCCTAACAGCTGACTTCTCTGTGCTCGACGTTCAGGATCTCCTGTTTAAGAACAATCCGTATAGTGTAATGGGACAAGACGCCATCCATACCCGGATTCTCAAAGAAGTGGTCCTTAGTTTAGCGGCGCCCCTCCATAATCTGTTTAACCAGATACTTCGGACTGACATTCTTCCGGAGGCATGAGAAGAGGCCACTCTCAAACCCACATTTAAGACAGGCGGTTGCCACTCTCCTGCTAATTGTCGGCCGATCAGCCTCACCAGCATCTCATGAAAGATAATGGCCGTTAAGTGCGCTATCCTTAAGCATTTCTTCTCAAATAACATTTTCTCTCCTACTCAGCATGGCTTTCTTCTCGAGCGGCTGTACATAACCAATATGTTAATTTTCATGAGTAGCCCGATAGGAGTCAAATATGATGGCCACATATCGGACGCTATCTTCTTCGACTTTGCCAAAACCTTTGACCGTGTCCCACACGGTCCTCTTGTACATTAACTGGAAGCTTTTCGGAACTAAGGACAGGTTCTCCGCCGGATTACATCTTTTTTTGGTAACAGAACATCTAGCGTCAAAACCGGACTCGACCTTTTTGCCCTTACCCGACCTCCTCTGGAGTTCCTCAACGATCAGTACTTGGTAAGCTGTTGTTTCCAACATATCAGTGACCTTCCAGACCTTAGTTCTAGCGAAGTTTTCCTTTATGTGGATGGTTAAAAAATCTGGAATGCGTGTGACCCCAATGCATCGCAGAGTGACGATGACTGTATTAAGTGGTGGT